>CM055956.1:62267385-62465565 GCA_029490685.1 Schizonepeta tenuifolia | reverse complement strand
GGGTTTTTCTCCTTAATCAATCAATTCTTGATTTTAATTTCTTATCTTGTTCTAATTAATTAGAATTTCATTATTCTTAGCTTAATTCATCCATTTAGACTTAAGAATCTTAGAAACACAATTTCTTGTGCTTGGTATTGTTCGAAATTTTCAATTTCTTATGCTAGGGAGATTATTTCTTCAATTCCTTCATAACTTAGGTTTATTTCACTTTCAAATTTTATTTTTATAACTTTAATTAAATCATATAATTATAGGAATAAAAATTCCCAATTCATTCCTCCATACTCTTCGAATTTTACACTTATTAAACTTATGCGTTTATTTCTTTTAATTGATGGCAATTTCACTCTTAGCATATCTTTAACTTCATTTTTAATTCATTCATATAGTAATTATAACATAAGAATTATAATTTTTGGTATTACACATATATCTAGCAAATAAATTCTTTAACTTCAATTAATTCATGATTTCATACTCTAGCATACTTGAATTATGGATTTTCCTCTTCAATTTAAACATATAAGTGTTACATTTCAATTTCACTATTCATCATCTTCCTCAAGTGACTTTTCTTCATTAACATGTTTATTTCTTAAATTAAAACATAGATTCATACTCCAATATCATCATCTATATCAATAAAATCACAAGTATAACCTAAACACACAAACCCTTATTTCTTCTTCATTTTTGGTTTCTATATAATTTTTTTTTCATAGATTTCTCTTCTTTATTCTATCGTGTTAGCAACCTAAGTTGTATCTAATCATATTATCATGATAGAAATCAAAGACATGTACTTCTACTTCTTCTTCCTATCTCACGGCAAACACATATATATACATGCATAGCTTGGAATTATTTTTCTTCTCTCCTAGTGCATGGAAAACATGCTTGATCATAGAATAAATCCTTGAAAATCAAGACTAAACTAACTACTCCCTCCATTCTCCAATAGATGTCCCATTGTGGAGTTGGCACGGAGATTAAGAAATCTGTTAAAGTTGTTTTTAGTGGGGTAAAAGTTAAAATATAGGGGTAGTGGGATAATGACAAAAAAATAGTGGTTTTGATAAAAAAAATGGTAGTATTGACCAAAAAGTAAGAATAAAGTTGTTGTGTTGACTAAAAAGTAGGAATAAAGTTATTTTTAGTGGGGTAAAAGGTGGGTCCCCTAATGGCAAAAGGTAGTAATTTTAGGATTTAAAGAGGGTAGTATGGTAAAAAAATAGAGTATGACATTTATTGGTGAATGAATTTTAAAGAGGAAGTATGACATTTATTGGAGAATGGAGGGAGTAATAAAATTCTGCGAATTTCGAAGGTATCATGGAGGAGAAGACATGAAAATCATGGTGATTTAGGTGGAAACCTTATTTCTCTTCTTGCTCGTTGGTTCTAGGCTCTATTCCTCGCAACTCTAGCTCCTCCTTCAAGCTTGAATCGATGGAAAATGATGGCTTATGGAGCTGCTGCTGGTTCAGCAGTTTAGAGGAGGAAAAAAGGGAGAAACCGATGGAGAATGAAAGAGAGAAGTGTTGGTGTGTGTTGTGCATGAGAGTGGGGAAAACTTTGAGAGATTGATGTATATTGAAAGAGTGCCGTGTGGTAAGGAAAATATAGGAGGTGAGGGAGAGTGAGTGTTCTTCACTTCCATGAGGTGAGAATGGTCAAGCTTGAGAGAATAGAAATGAGAGTATAAAATGAGAGTACAAATGGAAATTATGTGTGTTACATGTGGTGTGTGTGTGTGATGGTCCCGATACGAGTTACTGGTGTATGGGGGGAGGGGGAGAATACACCAGTTAGGATTTTAAAACTAAACTCTTGAAAGTTACTTCAACCGAGTAAAAAGACTCAGTTGGAATCTCACAGCTGAGTAAGCAACCTCAGCTGGAAGAGTGATGCTGTGCGGAATGTGGTGGAAATTAAACTCGTAAAACAACTCACGCCTTTTTGCACGATTGGTAAAAAACCAAAACAGTTGATAATGCTAAGATCAGTTTGTATGCTGGTTAGAATGTCAGTTGAATATGCAAGAAATAAACAAAATAAACACTAGCACACAGAGATTTACGTGGTTCGGAGAAACCTCCTACGTCCACGGGGAGTTGTGAGTCCACACAACTCTGTCCAAGTTCTTCTGGACAAACCACTCAGCTTACGCGGGCTGAGCAACCATTAAGGATAAGTTTGTGGGTACTTATCAACCTTACAGTTTAGTTTTCGGGTACTAAACAACCTATCTACTCAGTTGCAGGAAGAGTAGGATCCTAAACCTTTTCAGGTGAAAGAAAATGGGGTTCCAACTAAAAGCTCGAACACGAAGTGAGCTATGATCTAACTCTCTACGAACTCTCACTAAGTGATGTTCTCAAGGTTCGATCTAATGACACAAAAGCTAACTAACTCTAGAACTCTCAACAAGTGATGTTCTAAGAGATTAAATTCAGTTCAGCTCGTGAAGAATATTGCTCTTTCTTTCGCTCTCTGGTTTCTTCTCGCGTGTGTGTCTTGTGTCTTTTTCGAATGAATGAAGGCCTCTATTTATAGGCGGAGAGTATCAACTAGCCGTTGGAGGAGCTGTTGATCTCTGTTCTTTGAAAGCGATGGCTTGTCTCTCATCTTTGCAGACTTTCCCGATATGGCATATGCGCTCTTCTGCTTTCCATCTGAGATAGCCTTGTGTTGGGCCAAATGGTGTAATGACTGAACGGTCAAACCCTCACGTGACTTCCTTTTTGAAATTCAAATCTTAACAACATACTTCCAATAAAGAGTGGTCGGTTAAGACTTTCGATCTTCAACTAACTTGTTCTTCAGCCGATGTTCTATCTGACAACTAATAGTTGAACTCTTAGCTGACTTCATTTCAAGCTGTTGATCTTCTCGGTTGAGTTCTACAACTGATGTTCTGAAACTGAACACTCAGTTGTCTTCCTTGTATCTGATCAGTTGGGTTCGAACGCTCAGATGGCTTCCTTTCATCTAATGTTCTCTTTCCCTTTACTGCTTCTCATCTGATGAACGCTCAGTTGTTTTCCTTACAACTGATGTTCTGTCCGAGTGATGCCTTATTGCCATCTTCAGCTGGAGACCTGTAAAGATAAAATCTTAACAATGATCAAACAGCGAGCCTACCTACTAATATTAGGTTCTGGCAACATCTACTCGGTTGGGATCAGTTGGTTTTGGAATTCATCAAAACTCTTACTAATAAATTTCCCAACAATTTCCCCCTTTTTGATGATGCCAAAACCACTTACAACTTTAAACCGCTACTGATCTAAACCTTAATAACTTATCTAAAATCTCAGCTGAAATTCTAGACAGTCTATAAGATAAAACATCAAAGGGTTAGCACAGTTATAACATGGTATTTAAAGGCTTTGCGATTCAGAGCTTGGACAATGAGGGATTGTTCATCAAGGTGAATCGAATATATATACTTGAAGTTTTCATTACAACTGATGATTACACAAATAGGCACAAAAAACCAAAAATTACAATAGTTGCTTGAAAACTAACTGAGCTAAAATTGTAGCCCATACTTACTAAAGATCCTAACAAAAATCTCTCTCTTGGCAGGTGACTCCTTAGAAATGTCCATTCCATGCTCCTTGCAAACCTGCCTCGCCTCAGCTGCTATCTTCGTGCGGTTCGGGTTGCTAGAGTCTGGGAGAAGAGGAGGCCGATAAGTAATCCTCTTGGGAACTGGAATTGTGTTCAAGTCCAGGTTGGCGTCAATCATAGCCCGCCTGAATTGACTTTACATGCCCGGGTGTCCTGAGTGCAACTCGGTCAGCGCTTCCTTGAACGCTTTCCTCGGGTCATCAGTTGCGTAAACCTTCTTATAGTAGAAGTCGTTCACGAACTCCCGCTTGAACAATTCCCACTCTTCATTCCACTCGGTCGGCATTCACTTGTCAACATGCCTAAACCGACTCTCGACCTTGGACTTTGCTGGCATTCTTTGTTGCTTCAACTGAGCTTCTGCCTTTGATTGAAGTTTGTTGATGCGGCGTCGGCTGCGGGAGGCAACGTTGCGGTCCAGGTTCTGGGACACCTTTTTCAGCTCATCCTCGAACTGGTTCACCCTCCTCGCCTGGCTGGCGGCAAACTTCCTGATCCAGCTCGGGTTCATATAATCCTTCTCCTCTACATCCATAGCCTTGGCCGCTGCAATGCACTCTTCGGTTGTTATCCCGTCGAGTTTAGAATCCAGCTCGGCTGCGATCTCGGCTGTGGAGCTGTAGGAAACTCCAAACTTCTCTGCCTGCTCCAAGTCTTTAGACATCTCAGCTCCACCGACTTCAGTTGACTTGGGAGCAGCAGACTTCCTCTTCCTCAGCTGAGATTTTGATGATTGAGCAGCTGGCACTCCTTGTTCTTGGGTCTCTTCTTTTTCATGCGCCTCAACCTCCGTCTCCTTCTCTTTCCCCTTTTTGGCATCAGCAACAAGGCTTGCTACTGAACCATCAGAGAGTTGAGTTTATCCTCGGTTAGTTGAACACGGTTGAAGAGTTCATCAACCGCACACTCCAGCTCGACCTTCTTCGCCAGTTCGGAGTCCTGACGCTCTTGTTCGGCCTTCTTCAAGACAGAGAGGTTGTCGATGACCTCTGTCTGAAAAGCAGCGAACTCAGCCCAACACGACTCGAACCTGGACTCCCATTCTGCATCCTGTGTCTGTTGGAACTTGGCAAGATTTGAGTCGGCTAAGGATTTGAAGACGTTGAGCTCCGACTTCAATCCCAACAGAGTTGACTTCAACTCCGACACTTCTTGACTGGTGGAGGAGGAGAAATCATTCAGCTTGGTCTTCAGTTCAACATTCTCCTCCACTAGTTGTTGGTTCTTGACTTCTTGTGCTTCCAACGCCCTCAAGTGGTCATCTTTTTTATGCTGGAGGTTGGCAAGCAGTTCAGTCCTCAGCTGGTTGACCCTCTCAGCTACCAGCTCACAGATTTCTTCAGTTGAGGGAGCATGCTGATCAACTGGAGGGGCTTGAGTAATCAGAGCAAGAGGCTCAGCTGTGACAGCTTCAGTTTTTCTACTTCTTCTTTCGCTGCTGCGGCGGCTGCATCGACATCCTCAAGGAAATCAGCTGATTTAACCAACATGCTGTCTAGAAAGTCGACGCACTCCTTTCCAGCTGCTTCCCTGGTGTCCGTCCCTTCAGCTCGACTCTGGTCCAACCGACGAGTGAGCAGCGCAATCCGGTTGTTGTAAGCCACCTCCAAGTTGGAATAGTTGAAGTAGGCTCGGATGCGGGACTCATCTGACTTCAGCATGTCCTAGCTCTGCACCCTGATCGTATCTTCTTTGACATACCAATGGCTGAAGATCAGGTGGAACTGGTACAAGAGCTCGGTTCCCAGAGTGGCGAAGATGGGCATGTTGCCAGCCTCAGGGAACAAGCCTAGCAGCATTTGAAAGCAGTAGGCCACCGTTCCTTCGTGCTCCAGCACAACTGCCTGAAGGTCCTCCGCTTCATTTATTGGGGAGGGTGTGAGATTATATGGCTGAGGTTTAAGAGGTTCATCGATGTTGGCCAAAGAGTCGGTCGCAACATCGGCATCCAGCTGAGAGCTCGGAATTTGGGATTTGATTGGGAGGGAGGTTTCAATGGTTTCCTCAACATTGGCCGAAGGAGCGGTCACGATGTTGGCATTGAGCAGAGTGCTCGGAATATCTGGTTGAGAAGGGGTAGAAAGAGCAAGAGGCTCTGGGGGCGGTACGGCATTATCTCCTGCCGAGGGGGAGGTGGGAACATCTGCAAAGTCCTCAGATGAGGAGGACGCATCCGACGTCACTTCTATCTCCATTCCCTCAACCTCATCAGCTCCGGGGGCTCGAGGGGCGATCTCATAGATGACAGCCTCAGTTGAGCGGCTCGACTCAGATGGCTCTTCAGCATGTGCCGACTCAACTGGTGCATCTTCCTCAACAGGAGCTTGCTCCTTAGCTGGCATTTCCTCCTCAGCTGGCGTAGACTCGACCTGTTCCTCCTCCTCAGCTGGAGCTTGCGCTTCAGCTGGTTCCTTAGCTGGTACATCAACTGGCTCCTCAGCTGTCTCAACAGCTGGCACCTCAGTTGGTTCATCAGCTGGTTCTTCAATAACAACCTTCTTCTTGAGTTTCACCCTCAACCTTTTCTTGGAGGGCTCCTCAGTTGACTCCTTCTCCGACTCAGCTCGTCGGCGTGGAGCTTTGGACTTGGCGGGGCGAGCAACGGCTGGTTCCTCCTCAGCTATTGACTCAGCTGTCTTTCCAGACTCCTTCTTTTCCTTAGGAGTGTAGACACTCCTGAGCACCTCCTGTGCTTTCTTGGCTGTCGGGAACAACAACAACTTCTTCAGCGGCGTCTCCTTGCAGTCTGCCCAGACCATGTTGCGGTCCTTGGTCGCGAGCAAGATGAGGGCAGAGATCTTGCAGCCGAAGTTGAGTGTCCCCTTTACACTCAGCAGCTTCTCTCCCGACTCGGATGTCGTCTCGGAGATCTTCGACTTCTCCACCATCAACTGGTTCAAGAAATATTGGAACCAGTTGATCTGGTGTTGGTGCTCCAAGGCCACCAACTGCTTCAATTTGGGTCGGCTGATGTCGCCGAATGCGCCACTGTAACCGAACACCACCTTCGACACAGCATCGAACAACAGGCGATGTTTTGGCTTCAGCTTTGTCCGTTGCATGTTGCTCTTTAATCTCTCCGGCTCGATCAGAGCATTCTGCAGAAACTCATCCGTCTGCTCGTCGGTAATATTCTCCAGGAACTCTGTGGCGGTGTGGTTGACGGGAATGATGTATCAGAGGGCATTGGAAACGTCGATGGGGAAGGTGACACGACGTATGGTCCTGGTCGGAACATCTCTTTGCCGGCAGGAGACTTCCGTAGATACTCCTTCTGTAGATTCAAGAGGGGCTTTCAAGTTTACATAAAACTCCCCCACTTATCGCCTGAGAAGATGGGAGGGGCAAAGCTTGGCCCATTCCAGGAGGCCATTCTCACGGAGAGTATTGGCGAGGGGGGCCAACACCGGCGACTCCAGATCCTCGTCGGAGAGGATTTGCTCAAAGTGTATCTTCGATATTAGCATATCGAATGATTCTTCATATGTTGTAGGGACTAGGGATGGTCCAGATGATGTCATTCTCTTACTTTTTGGTGCCATTTATGATCACTGCAAAGGGAATATATAGAGGAAAGGATAGAAGATCTTTTGCAGAAAAGGGTTAGGCAAAAACTATGAAGACGATGAACAGTTAAATCAGATATACACGAATGAGGAAAGTAGGAGATTTCGTCCTGATTTTTCACCTTATATAGGTCTTTGACTCGGATGAAATCGACGGCTGGGGTTAAATGGCGCGAATCCATTAACGGCTGAGATTACGCGACTGTTGACTATCTTTGACTTGACGTTTTGATCCGAGTTCCAACCAGTGCGTGAGAAGGTGTACAGTTTATCTTGTCAGCCCAGTAGCACTATAAAGTAGGCTATGGATGTTCAGCCGTACTTTACATTTAATGCGACATGATGACTATTTTTAATGTAACTGACTAGTTCAGGAATGTTTGAATTTATTTCAAACATTCTCATTTAAGAACATATCACCTTCAGCCACAAATGTTACCTGCCAGCTGATGTCGAAATCAGTTGTGTTTCCATGTTGCGGAATACCATCAGCTGACTCGAGTTCGTCTGTTCAGCTGATGTCTGATCCAATGTTGCAGCATACCATCAGCTGACTCGAGTTCATTTGTTCAGCTGACGTTTGATGTCTTCAGTTGGCGATCCGCATCTGAGATTCCCCCTTCATCTGAGCTTCCCCCTCAGATGGATATCTATCTCTTTTCCCCAGTTGACTCCTCATCTGATGGATCCAACAGTCCAAGGAGGTCACATAGCATCTTGAACCGTGCTTCAGCTAGAGGTTTGGTGAAGATATCAGCTCTCTGAATCTCAGTTGGAATCTTTTCCATGGATACATCCTTCTTCTCAATATGATCTCGGATAAAATGATGACGGATGTCGATATGCTTTGTCCGAGAGTGGTGAACAGGATTCAGAGAGATAGCAATGGCACTTGAACTATCACAATGAATGGGAACCTGTCCAGTTAAAACTTCATAATCTCTCAGCTGTTGCTTGAGCCATAACACCTGCATGCAACAGCTTCCGGCAGCCATATACTCTGACTCGGTTGTAGAAGTGGCAACACATGCTTGTTTCTTGGAGAACCATGAAACCAGCTTGCTTCCCATGAACTGATAGTGTCCAGAAGTAGACTTCATGTCCAACCGATCTCCGGCTAGATCTGCATCTGAGTATCCGGTCTGCTGAATGTTATCGTCGGTTGGATACCACAATCCAACATTAACAGTTCCCTTCAGATACTTGATAATGTTCTTTGCTGCTAACATGTGTGCTTCCCTTGGTTGAACTTGGAACCGAGCACACACTCCAACTGCGTATGATATGTCTAGCCGACTGGCAGTCAGATATAGCAAAGAACCAATGATCCCTCTATACTTACTGGCATCCACGAGCTTTCCTTCAGTTCCAGGTTCAATCTTCCAGTTAGTATTCATTGGGATCCTTGTGGTCTTACTTGTCTGCAATCCGAACTTGGTGATGAGCTCCTTTGTATACTTGGATTGATTGATGAAAATCCCTTCTGGCAACTGCTTCACTTGTAATCCAAGGAAATAATTCATCTTGCCCATCATTGACATCTCGAACTTCTCCTTCATAAGATCTGAGAACTTCTTGCACAGCTCCTCTGACTTGGATCCGAATATGATGTCGTCAACGTAGATTTGCACAACAAGTATTTCATCTCCAACTTTGATGGTGAACAGTGTTTTATCAACTGACCCTCGTTTGAAACCCGAGTTCAGAAGAAAACTACAAAGAGTGTCATACCAAGCTCTGGGTGCTTGTTTAAGTCTATAAATTGCTTTCTTTAATTTGTACACTCTTCCATCTCCAGTCTCAAAACCAGGAGGCTGTTCAACGTATACATCTTCCTTGATATCTCCGTTGAGAAATGCACACTTCACATCCATTTGATAAACCTTGAACTTGTGATGTGCGGCATAGGCTAGAAAGATTCGGATGGCTTCCAGCCTTGCAACCGGCGTGAAGGAGTCCTCGAAATCGATTCCTTCTTGTTGGCAATATCCTTGAGCTACCAACCTTGCCTTATTTCTCACGATGAATCCAATGGCGTCTCTCTTGTTCTTGAAGATCCATTTTAATCCAATAACTTTGACACCATTTGGTCTTTCTACCAACTCCCATACACAGTTGCGAAGAAACTCATTCAGTTCTTCTTGCATGGCTGTTGTCCAGTGAACACAGTTGAGAGCTTCCACAACGTTCTTCGGTTCTGGCACATCAGCTACAAAGCAAGAAATCATGGCAACATCTCCAGCTTGCTCGAACTCCTCTAGAACTGCCAACTCCTCATCATATTGGGCATAAGTGTTGGAATCTTCCTCGGTTGAAACATGTGTCGCAACTCTGCTTCTTGTACGCACACCTTCGGTTGGATCTCTGATGATGTTGTCAGTGGAATGAACTTCATACCATCTTCGGTTGCGTCTTCCTTCTTCTTCCAACTGTGGCTATTCTGTAATCTGAGTTGGAGTCTTCAGAGCTGGTGATTGATTAGCTGTTGAGTCTGGATCCTCAACATTGACATTAGTTTGAACCGGACTCGGTTGGGCTTCGGATGCCGATGCAGTTGGAGAAGCATCAGCTGAAGTTCCCCCTTGAGATGAGCTGGGGTCTTTGCATTCATCTTCAGAGAAGTATGGATCCTCATCCTCGGTTGCCCATACCAGTGGTTAAGCTAGATTCTTTTCCCTTAGAACTTGAGATCTGGTGAGAACAGGTGGAACTTGTGGATCAGCCTGTTGTCCTTTAACCTGTTCCCTGTACTCAAAAGTAGATTCATCAAAACTAACATGAGGTGTTATTTCCACAACACGAGAGCTGTTGTTGAAAACTCTGTAAGCCTTGATCCGAGCTGCATATCCAAGAAATATGCCCTTCGAAGCTTTGGCATCAAAAGTTTTCAACTGAGTCTTCCCATTATTGTGAATATAACACTTAGAACCAAAAACACGAAAATATGAGATATCTGGCTTCCTGCGTCTCCATAGCTCGTATGGTGTCTTTCCCAACCGCTTGGTCAGAAGAGACCGGTTCTGAGTGTAGCATGCAGTGTTGATGGCCTCAGCCCAAAATCTCTTTGGCAGAGCTGAGCTGGTTAACATGGATGTAGCTGCATCCTTTAGCGTTCTGTTCCTTCGCTCAGCTACTCCATTCTGTTGCGAAGTACGCGCGACTGATGTTTGATGGGTAATTCCATTCTTCTCGCAATACTCGATGATGGTTTCATTTAAAAACTCAGTTCCACGATCTGATCAGATAGAAATGATCTTCGTCTCTTGTTGGTTTGATATCCGATCCATCAGCTTGGGTAGCTCATCTCGGGTTTCACTCTTGTGGCGCATGAAGATGGTCCACGTATATCTTGAGTAGTCATCAGTTTCAACCAGGGTGTACTCGTTCCCGTTCATGCTCTTTGGTGTAACTGGCCCGAAGATATCCATATGGATCAGCTGTAACACTCGGTCGGTTGAGGGAGTCGACTTCAACCGGAAGGAGGATCTAGCGAGCTTTTCCAACTGGCATGCACTGCAGATATGTGTTGTTGAAAACACTCGGTTTGGTATGCCTCTTGCATGTTCTTGTTTGGCAAGTCAGTTCATAGTCTTGAAGTTCAGATGGTTGAGTCTTTTGTGCCACAGCCAGTTCACATCTGAACTGCTCTTTGATAACAGGCAGGTGTCAGGGAGGCTGCTGTTCTAGTCAGCGTAGTAGACATTCCCGGTTGGTGATCGATTTCCCAACAATATCATCTGCTTTGATCCGACATTTTTAACCCTGCAACCCTGTGCATCAAACTTGACAGAAAAACCATTATCACAGAATTGGTTGATGGAGAGCAAGTTATGCTTCAATCCATCAACATAAGAAACATTAGAGATTGAAACATGATTGGTTTCAAGTGTACCGTAACCTCTGGTGTAACCTTTTGAGTTGTCACCAAAGGTAACTGATGGACCTTCTTTCTCCACGAAACTTCCAAGAAAATCCTTCAGATTCGTCATGTGTTTCGAGCATCCACTGTCCATCACCCACATTGTTGCAGACGCTTTATTGTTCCTCAGCTGTTTCTCCTATACCTGCAAAGAGAAACTCGCTTAGGTCCCCAATTTCAGTTGGATCCTGGAGGGTTAGAACCAGTTCCCCCTGGAACTGTGCGTCGCTTTTCCCTGTATACTCGGATGGATTTATCATTCCAGATCACTTTTCTTTCATCATCCACTATAACAACACCTCAGTTATCCTTAGGCTTGTTGTTAGTAGTGATGTTCTGTTTCTTGGGAGGAGTTGGATTTCTCCCATTCTGAGCTTTCAGAGGAGAGGCTTTCCCCCTGTTTTGATGGCGATTCTTATCCTGTTGAATTTGTCTGTGAGGTCGGACGCCATGTTGGAATCTTTGTGGCTGATTCTGATTCCAACTCCCTGAGTGTTGTCTGTAGCTGTTCATGCCCTGTTAGTGATTCATATTATGGCATGAATATCTCCAGTTGTTTGACCTGTTCCTCATTGGTTGACTCGGTTGGAACCTTTGGTTGAACTGATGTTGGAACCGCTGTTGATTCAGATGATTGAACCCTTGTCGGTTCTGCGGTCGGTTCCATTCTTTCTGATGTTGACTCTGAGGTTGATACAGAGGTCGGTTCTAATTCTGAGTTTGGTTGTGATTATGCCCTCGACGCCTCTGATTCCTCTTCTGAATTTTGGAGCATTCCCCCTCAGTTGATGTCCCAGTCGATGGATCATTCTGTCCTCCATCTACTGCTCCTTTTCCCTTCTCAGTTTTGGTTACCTTGGTCGGTTGAGCTTGCTGAGAGGTGGGGGTTGAATTACTTTGTGGTGACTCAGGTTCCACTGTATTAGGTTCGACAACCTTGACCTCAACAGCTTTGACGAAGGTTGCTGGAGGAATTCCACGATCTTTAATCACATCATAACCGAGTCCTGACACGTCATCCATCTATCTACTGTAACTGATAAGATTCTCGATGATCTTGGATGACTGATACAGCTTGATTAGATTGTCCTTCTCAGTTTGCAACTCCTTGAGGAGGACAGTTATCTGCTCGGTTTGCCCATCTGACTTCTTTATCAGCTGGTCGATCTGAGTCTCTTGATTTTTCAACTGATCTTGCTGCTCCTTGATCTGCTCCGTCAACTCCTCATCAGTTGGAGCCTTAGCCTCATTCAGTTGACTCTTGAGATTCTCAATCTCCTCGGTTTGGCTCTTGATCAGATCGTCCTTTTCGGTTAAGGAATCTTCAAGTTTGGTGAACTGAGCTTGAAGACTCTTAAACTCAACCGATTGATGATGCAGTTCCTCACTGAGTTCTTGAAAGTCACTCCAGGAGGGTTCCAACTCTTCGTCCAGAGATTCCTGCATGCTAGAGGTATTGGAAGAATTTAGCTTAGCAGGATTAGAGTGTACCTCAGTATCCTCTTGGTCGGTTCCAAGTGCCATGAGGCATTGATCCTGACTGATGGCGTTGTTGGTAGAAGTCAGCTCATCCTCATCTTCAGTGTCAGTGAAGATGTCCATGTCGTCAGCTGCTTCTTCTGCTACCATGGCCTTATTCTTTCCAGCTTGTTTGGCCCTCATCGCTTCTCTCTCTTTCTTTGAGAGGTCTGGACAGTCAGCTTTGAAGTGTCCCTCCTTGCCACATTCAAAGCAACCATTGGTGACAGGCTTTGAATTGTCTCGAGTTCGGTTTGATTTGTAGAATCGTTTGTATTTCCCGAACCGAGTGTCCATGTCGGCTAGTTTCTTTGACAGGGCTGCAATGTTCTGTTGCAGTTCCTCTCTGCTTGGCTCCTTTGCAGTTGTGTCAACTGATCTGGTTGGCCTTGATGTTCTCGATTTGGAGTAGTCAGCTCGAAGAGCAACTGACTTTGAGGCTGAACCAACATCCTCAAGTCGACTCATCTGAACCGAGGACTGAGATCTTCTTCGGTTCACCTTATACTCATTTCCCTTTAAGATTGAGAACAATCTTTCAGTTCCCATTTCACCAAGGTCAGCTCGGCTCTCGTGGATATTGGTGAAAGTATCCCACTCAGGCGGTAGAGCTTGCAACACTTTGAGATTGATTTCTCTTAGTGTGTATTTTCCTCTTCGGATGGACTGGATTCTTCTGAGGATGTCCATAAACCGGAGCTCTAGCTGATCAATTGTTTGATCTGTCTTCAGACAAAAGTTGTCGAAGTCTTGGCAAGCATGTGAGAACTTGTTCTCCTTCGTCTCATCGCTTCCTTCACTCAGCGATGCCAGGATATCCCACATTTCTTTGGCAGTCTCACACTCTTCAATCCAAGGGAGATAATCTTGTCCAACAGTGGACATAATCGTGCTTTGAGCCCAGATATCCAACTGGCTCACCTTGGCTTCCTCTGGAGTGTAGTCTTCCGGCTGCTTCTCCACAAACTCCACAACTGTATCCCCATCGTTGGGATTTGTAGGAGTACGAGCTATTCTTTCTTTGATGATGATCGGTCCGGAAGAGAGTACTTGTTGCATCCTATGATGCTTCGACAGTAAGATCTTCTTCATCCGTGTCCTCCAGGATGTATAATTTACTACCGAGAACATGACAACGATCTTGTCCTTGACGTCCATCTGCACACAACAACAGAACAAATATGCAATGAAATATGCACTAGCGTGAAAAATAGATCTGTTCAGTTGACCACTGAAGAAACTTTTTCGAATTCACACCTTGTGAAACACAGTCAGTAGTCTTTTGAACCACTGCTCTGATACCACTTGATGGTCCAGATACGAGTTACTGGTGTATGGGGGGGGGGGGGAATACACCAGTTAGGATTTTAAAACTAAACTCTTGAAAATTACTTCAACCGAGTAAAAAGACTCAGTTGGAATCTCACAGCTGAGTGAGCAACCTCAGCTGGAAGAGTGATGCTGTGCGGTATGTGGTGGAAATTAAACTCGTAAAACAACTCACGCCTTTTTGCACGGTTGGTAAAAAACCAAAACAGTTGATAATGCTAAGATCAGTTTGTATGCTGGTTAGAATGTCAGTTGAATATGCAAGAAATAAATAAAATAAACACTAGCACACAGAGATTTACGTGGTTCGGAGAAACCTCCTACGTCCACGGGGAGTTGTGAGTCCACACAACTCTGTCCAAGTTCTTCTGGATAAACCACTCAGCTTACGCGGGCTGAGCAACCGTTAAGGATAAGTTTGCGGGTACTTATCAACCTTACAGTTTAGTTTTCGGGTACTAAACAACCTATCTACTCAGTTGCAGGAAGAGTAGGATCCTAAACCTTTTCAGGTGAAAGAAAATGGGGTTCCAACTAAAAGCTGGAACACGAAGTGAGCTATGATCTAACTCTTTACGAACATTCTCGGAAATTTTTTATCATACAGAATTGCACATAATCACATATAATAACATCTAGGAAGCACTTAAGCACACATAATCGCGTTTAGGACGATTAATTACGCTTAGAAAAATCGGGTTATTACAATTATTCTTCTTTCTTTTCATGCATGAAAAACTCTCAAGAGTTCAAGGATAAAAGCTAAGATCAAACAACATAATTCCTCCTTCCCTTGGCCAATTCGGTCGAACTAAAAGAGGGGAAAGGGGGATTTATCTTGTTCAATCCATGCACAAAAGAGAAGGGGGGATCAAGCTTACTTGTCTTCGGGTTTAAGGAGGTTGATTAAACAATATGTCCAAGCAACTTGATGCGTCTTCGACTTTTGGGTCTTTTTGGCCCCATTTTTCTTTTCTTTTGTGTTGGTATGAGTCGTATAGGGTAGAAAACAGATATTTTGGAGGTGAAAGCTCAGAAATGAGCATATGGACAAAATATGAGCGAAATGGACATTACTGAGACAAATCAGCCCAAGTTGAAACTGAGCAGCGATGATTTCCAAAGTGTACCACCTGGTGCGAGGCTAACCGAAGGATGTAGTCAATATGACTATGCTGGACAGTAACAGTCAGCAGCAAGAGCCAAATATGGAAAGATGCGTAAAGGAGATATTAAGGAGATTCTGGCGAGTCCTAACAATGGAAGGATCTGGAAAAACGTGGAGTCAACTTAGTCAATCAATAATTGATGGCCAATCACCAATCAGATCAATCAAGGATCAAGCTAAATATGGAAGGTGATCACTCATGTTGGTAAGGCCATGACAGACTGTCCCAATCAGCACATATGCGCTATTTATGGAAAAACGTGTGAAAGGCCAAGGATGGAAGGTTTCAGCGAATCTGGGATATCAGCAGCAAGAGAAAGATAAAGTCAACTCAATCAATTAAGCCAATCATCCCCAACAATCAAATCAATCATGATCATCTATTTATGGAAAGTCAGTCACAGGGATACTGTCAGACAGCTGGGTTAGGGTTAGACTGACGTCTGTCAACTATATAAAGCCAAAAAGTGTGGCTGACAAAGATGGCGACTCCCCATCGAGTTCTACTTCATTTTCAGTCCAAAATACACTTTAGTTCAGTATTTTCTTTTACATTTTCGTACCAAACAATTTACTTGCTTTTATTTCAATTCCGTTGTGAAGAACAAGCCAAGGCGGTTTGCCTTTGGTATTTATTCAAGTATTTCGTATTTTCTTCTATTCATGTGTTTATTTTATTTTGTGTTTATGTATTTAATTATGTGTGAGTAATTCCCCTGGTGAGATTTGGGTGGGGAAAATGATTAAGTGTTGATATGTGATTAAGTGTTGGATCTAGTGGTTCCAGAGAGATCTGAGCAGAATCCATGGGCAGTTCTGATCCAGTAGGTGATCTCCACTCGGTTAGAGCTGTACCATGACAAGCAAAGACCAGGGCATGACAGACGGCAACGTTCAGTATGCCTATGACCGAGTAGCTGAGCAGCGCCTTCAATGGTGCTGTAGATCTGGATGGTGAGGAATGGACAAGGGGATACTGCGTCCTTCTTCAGTCTTGGGCTTCTCTAACAATCACCCATCAACTGTGACGAGGCATCAAGCCATGGTTATCAACCAAAGGACTCATCTCGCGTATCGTAGGCATACCGATGATCGGTTGGACGTGGTCCCGGAAATGAATATCCCGTGAGTTATGTCTACTCTGTAGGTGCGGACATGGGAAGTTTGGAAGAGAAGGTTGGTGAGGGTCATACTTGGAGAGATTGGGTATGACTACTATCTAAGGAGGAGTCAAGCACGGCCTTGTGACCGGGGTGAAGCGTGACCTTCAGACCAAAACGACAACAAAGGATTCAACCATCCCAAGTGTGGAGTATGAACTCTTGAAACGCCCAATGTCTTTGGGCCACGCCTTGAGTTTATATGAAGCATGGACGGATCTTTAGTGTGCCCATGACCGAATTAACATATCAACAATGATCATGACCTACCCCAAATCTTACCCCTTTTTTTATATTTGATTTCCGTTTAGTTTATTGTGCAGATATACAGGTTGAGACCGTGACAACTCAATTTGTGCACCGAAGAGTAAAGTAGTTCCTCACTCTCCGTGGGATCGACCCTAGCTTGACACTAAGACTAGCCAGTCCGGTAGTGGGCTCAGGAGCGTGTATTGTCCGTCTGGGGCATACACAGGTATTTTGATCGTACTACACGACGGGTGCGTGTCAAAATTGGCGCCGTTGTCGGGGAGTTACTCGCAACAATTTTACTCATCATAATCCATCATCTGCTTACTGCTTGACGTGGTACGGCGAGACGCGGGATGGCAGCTGCTGCCCCGCAGACCATCCGTCAGCTGGCATTCCCGGCTGACCTAAATTTGAAACCCAGCGGTATAACCCTACCGACCATCGAAGGCCTGTATGACCTGAAACCAGACCTAATCCAATTGCTGTCCAAATTCCATGGCATACCTGAAGATGACCCAATCACACATCTCCAAGACTTCGAGATGATATGCTCAACGGAGGAGAACCAAACAACAATGGGAGAATACATTAGGTTGGTGTTGTTTCCTTTCACACTACAAGGAAATGCAAGGAAATGGTACTACAGCTTGTTCGCTGGTTGTGTGACCACATGGGCTGGGATGCAGCAAACATTTTTGGAGCGGTATTACTCAGCAGCCAAAGTGTTTAGTATGAGGAGGACCATACAAAACATCGAACAAGGAGAGCTAGAATCACTCTACGAGTATTGGGGCCGATTCAAAGGATTGTTGGAAGAATGCCCACACCATCAAATTCCTGAAAATAATTTGGTGGAACACTTCCTATTGGGACTCAAGAAATACGAGAGAAAACTCGTTATTGCGGCATGTGGAGGTTCAATGTTTGACAAAACACCCAAGGACGTGTTGCAACTATTTGAATGTATGGCCAGAGGTCGGGAGCATATGAATGCAACCTGGAAGCACCAAAGAAGATGGAGGATGACAACCTCATTGAGTTGAGGAAGGAGATCAAAGAGATCAAACAACTCGTAGGAGCTGTGACCACACCGAAGAAGGCTCCTTTGTATGACCAATACAACATGACTGGACATCAAACTGATGAATATCAACTCTTCTTAGGGGATGGACCAATGGAGGATTTTGCTATGGGAGAAAGTGATGACCAGCACAAAAAGTATGATCCATTCTCTCACTCTTACAATGCTGAATGGAGTGAAAGTCCAAATTCCCAATGGCAACATAGAGGATGGGAGAATCGGCAATTGCAGCCAGTATGGGGCATACTGCAGACACCCTCGTACCAGTCAGAACTACAAGAAGGACCAACTTGGGAAGAGTCAATGAAGGATGCCGAACTCTTCGGACCTGAAACAATGGATAAATGTAGCCAAGAAATCTTCCGTTGGGATGATATTATAGCAAAAGACGTGGAGAATCAAAGGAAACTTCCACCGGAAGAGATCAATCTGATTGAGGAAGCTGATGAAGCAAAAATGCAAAAGGAGAAGGACCTCGAAGAATGGCATGACGATATGACCAAACCGCCAGGCACTGTAGCAGAATTGACAGGAATAGGCATACCGGAGTCTGATGAATCTGTCAGAGCAGCCCATACAGAAAAGGCCACCCAGAAATTGCCAACTACTGCACCGCCGTGTCCGAGTATCTTGGAGGAAGCTAATGATCACAAACGCCCACTACCCCAAAATGCCATAAATTCGAAAAAGGCAAAAATGGAAGGGAATGAGAAGTTAGAATGTGTGGCGGCGGTCATACCGAGCGAGGTACTCACGGAAAATTCGGATGAGTTGTTTATCCCATGTGCTATTGGTGGAAAAATAATTGAGCAAGCTAAGCTGGAGTTGGGATCATCAATCAATTTGATGCCCCTATCAATGTATAAAGAGCTCAACCTCGGATCCCTCGAGCCAACCGGAATGGTCATACAGTTGGCAGACCGTTGGAATGCCCATCCCAAAGGGTTATTGAAGAATGTTGAAGTGAAGGTCGATGAAACCATACTCTCAGTAGATTTCTATGTGCTAGATATGGGACATGAGACTCAAAAAGGTTCTGCACTGACATTGGGTCGTTCATTTATGGAAATTGCTCGAGTCTACATAAATGAGGATGGAGGAATCATGATTTGCATGCTCGGAGACACTACTTTTAGGTTCAATATCTCCGATGCTATAAAAGATGCTAGAGTTCATCAACCGACAACCTTCACAGAGTTGGCCGAATACTATGTTGATAAGCTATATCCAGACAGAACTGTGCGGGTCATACCAGAGAAGGAGCTGCTGAATGACTTTACTGACAGTAATGCTGCCAAACAAGAAGAGTTTAAGGGAACAAGTCTGGAATCAAACTTTTGGAAATCCCTAGCCAAGAAACTCCTGGTGATGATGGTGCACCTTCTCTATCAGAAGATGAAGTTGAACAGAAAAGGCAACAAGAACATGAGGAGTGGAGAGCCAATGCATACGGTAGTGCTGGGATGTACATGGAGTTGGGCAAGAAGATTTACGATCCCGGCATATCAAAGATGGAGAAATGTTTTCTCCTAGATCCTTGTTTTGCATGATGGAAAAGATTGCGTCGAGCTCAAGACAATAAACAAGAGCGTTGATTGGGAGGCAACCCAAAATAAGGTCGCTGGTATGACCATTACTGCTTTGAATTTATGTTTCTTTTATTTCTTGTATTTTGTGTTTCTTGGAGGAATAAGCTTACAGATGAGATGAGCTGGATTCTATGCATCGGAGATCAAAACCCACTTTGCAATGCAAAGTGTGTAGGTGGGGTCGGTGGAGAATCGACAGGATAGTCAAGGGATTACCGAAGCAGCAATATTACATGTGGTCAGGATCTGCCCCAACTGGCGAGACTTTCGCATTTTGAAGCAGTGGAAAATTCATTCTCCCACTCACCACCACTCCATGACTGCTACACATGATCTTCACTCCATATAGAAGTCAGAACATAATTTGTTGGACATTCGAGATGCATTCCGCCAAGTGAAGAGTCAATCTCTTGAAACCGAGTCCTCACACTCCACGAATAAGTTTTCTCTCCCTAGTAAAGGCCTTTGTTTTTCTTTTGAGTCTTGAGTTTAGAGTCAGTCTGCACATGTTGTTGGTATTGGTGATTCATGCATGCTATTTGGTTTGACTGGTTTGTTGGCATGATGAGCATTATCACATGATAGCAGTAGAGAGCACATTGAATAATCCATACCTGTGAGATTTGAGCCAATTTGCATTTATTTTCTGGTATGACTATGCTGCTTAGTAACCCTAGAACTTGATTGTTGATTCTAGTTGGATGGTGTAGTTTATATGATTAGGGCAATTCCTTCAATTTAGAGCCCCAGATTTATTTCTTTGAGCTAAAAATGATAAATCCTTGCTAACCACTTTGAGCCGAATGAATTCTTTTTTATAAGCCCTTGTATTAAAATTGATTAAAGGTATGACTCCCACACTATAAGAAAGATAAAGGGCAGCTCATTACTTAAGGTGGAAAAGCATAAATTGAGAAAGGAGAGTCTGGGTTTAAAAATAAAAAATAAAATGAATTTGCTTAATTGAAGAAGAAGAAAAAAAAAAATGGGAAAAGTGAAGTGGGAGTGCTAGTACTGGAAAAGATAGGTCGGTATGAATGGAACCAAGTTTTAAACTACTTATCCAAAAATCCTTACCTCTGCTCCGTATACCCCACTACAACCTAACGAAGACCCTTTGATGAATTGCACCAGATTGAACATTTGCTATGAATCCATGAACAAGCCTATAGGGAAGCTAAGGCAGCATAGAATGAGAGTATACACTTAGCCATACACTTGAGTGTGTGAGAGAAACTGCTAATCTCTTCATGTGATTTATTTGCTCAATGGTTTGTGGTATGACATTACGGTTGATGCATGCATGTATGATCTGATCTGATAACTGTGTAGTTTCGTGTCTTGAGTCTTTATTTCTTTTCTTTCTTCTATTTTCATCGGTGTCTTTTGTGAATTCACCTGCATACTTGAGGGCAAGTATGGTTTAAGTGTGTAGATGTGATGCGTCTTCGACTTTTGGATCTTTTTGGCCCCATTTTTCTTTTCTTTTGTGTTTGTATGAGTCGTATAGGGTAGAAAACAGATATTTTGGAGGTGGAAGCTCGGAAATGAGCATATGGACGAAATATGAGCGAAATGGACATTACTGAGACAAATCAGCCCAAGTTGTTACTGAGCAGCGATGATTTCCAAAGTGTACCACCTGGTGCGAGGCTAACCGAATGATGTAGTCAAAATGACCATGCTGGACAGCAGCAGTCAGCAGCAAGAGCCAAATATGGAAAGACGCGTGAAGGAGATATTAAGGAGATTCTGGCGAGTCCTAACAATGGAAGGATCTGGAAAAACGCGGAGTCAACTTAGTCAATCAATAATTGATGGCCAATCACCAATCAGATCAATCAAGGATCAAGCTAAATATGGAAGGTGATCACTCATGTTGGTAAGGCCATGACAGACTGTCCCAATCAGCACATATGGGCTATTTATGGAAAAATGTGTGAAAGGCCAAGGATGGAAGGTTTCAGCGAATCTGGGATATCAGCAGCAAGAGAAAGATAAAGTCAACTCAATCAATTAAGCCAATCATCCCCAACAATCAAATCAATCACGATCATCTATTTATGGAAAGTCAGTCACAGGGATACTGTCAGACAGTTGGGTTAGGGTTAGACTAACGTCTGTCAACTATATAAAGCCAGAAAGTGTGGCTGACAAAGATGGCGACTCCCCATCGAGTTCTACTTCATTTTCAGTCCCAAAATACACTTTAGTTCAGTATTTTCTTTTACATTTTCGTACCAAACAATTTACTTGCTTTTATTTCAATTCCGTTGTGAAGAACAAGCCAAGGCGGGTTGCCTTTGGTATTTATTCAAGTATTTCGTATTTTCTTCTATTCATGTGTTCATTTTATTTTGTGCTTATGTATTTAGTTATGTGTGAGTAATTCCCCTGGTGAGATTTGGGTGGGGAAAATGATTAAGTGTTGATATGTGATTAAGTGTTGGATCTAGTGGTTCCAGAGAGATCTGAGCAGAATCCATGGGCAGTTCTGATCCAGCGGGTGATCTCCGCTCGGTTAGAGCTGTACCATGACAAGCAAAGGCCAGGGCATGACAGACGACAACGTTCAGTATGCCTATGACCGAGTAGCTGAGCAGCGCCTTCAATGGTGCTGTAGATCTGGATGGTGAGGAATGGACAAGGGGATACTGCGTCCTTCTTCAGTCTTGGGCTTCTCTAACAATCACCCATCAACTGTGACGAGGCATCAAGCCATGGTTATCGACCAAAGGACTCATCTCGCGTATCGTAGGCATACCGATGACCGGTTGGACGTGGTCCCAGAAATGAATATCCTGCGAGTTATGTCTACTCTGTAGGTGTGGACATGGGAAGTTTGGAAGAGAAGGTTGGTGAGGGTCATACTTGGAGAGATCGGGTATGACTACTATCTAAGGAGGAGTGAAGCACGGCCTTGTGACCGGGGTGAAGCGTGACCTTCGGATCAAGACGACAACAAGGGATTCAACCATCCCAAGTGTGGAGTATGAACTCTTGAAACGCCCAATGTCTTTGGGCCACGCCTTGAGTTTATATGAAGCATGGACGGATCTTTAGTGTGCCCATGACCGAATTAACATATCAACAATGATCATGACCTACCCCAAATCTTACCCCCTTTTTTATATTTGATTTCCGTTTAGTTTATTGTGCAGATATACAGGTTGAGACCGTGACAACTCAATTTGTGCACCGAAGAGTAAAGTAGTTCCTCACTCTCAGTGGGATCGACCCTAGCTTGCCAATAAGACTAGACAGTCCGGTAGTGGGCTCAGGAGCGTGTATTGTCCGTCTGGGGCATACACAGGTATTTTGATCGTACCACACGACGGGTGCGTGTCACAACTCTAGCTTCCTCAAGCTTGCTCCAATGGAGAAAAATGGAGTTGTATATATTGTGTATGTGTGTGTGTTTCGAAGAGAGAGAGAGAGAGAGAGAGAGAGAGAGAGAGAAAGAGAGAGAGAGAGAGAGAGAGAGATAGAGAGAGAGATGTCGCATGAGAGCGAGTGAAGAGAAATGAGAGTAGGGAAAAATAAATAGAGAGGGAATGAGCCACTCAAGGGCATTAGTAATTTCACGAGAAAATTTCTTTTTTCTCGGAAATTTTTATCACACAAAAGCACATTATCAAGGCATATAAGCTCAATCAAGACGATCTTAAAGACTTATAAAAGATCAGGGTATTACAGTACCCGAAAACCAAGTGGTTACGTTTGAATTGTACGCGCAAACAACTTATTGGATTACCAACAAACAAGCTGGTCGTGAACATAGGAGTTCATCTCTAAACCACGTAAAAATTCCCTTGTGTTCATTTGTTCTTTAAGTTCTTGTTTGTTCACTAACTTCAAACTAACACTCGAGCATATTTACAAACTTCACCAATAGTTTTGCGAACTTGGCCTTCGCATTGGATTTTCTATAAAAATGAATGAACACAAATTTTCACCAAACTTCCGCACTGCACTTAAAACCTTAGTCAGCAGCAATACAGTTGACCCTCAGCCAAAGAAGTCAACTGTATACCTGACTGTGCGAATACTCCGACTGATTTATAGTTGTCAAGTAAACAAAGTTGAGTTTTAAACAAAAATCTATATTGGTATATTCCCTCTTTCCCCCGATACAAGAGTTAACTTGTATCGGGACCATCACACGTTATCGTCTAAAACTTGGCGGTGTCCTCACTAAGACAAAATTTACAAGGAGTGACATTTATCAGTCTCATTAATTATCATAAATTCATGTTAGTATGGGTAGCTATTGGGAGTGCCACACAATGAAAATCATATAGCAAAATTTTGTGACATTTGAGGTTGTAATTAATTAAATATCACATTTCAAAATGAAACATGTCTAGCAAAAATATATAGATAAATGACTAAATAAGTGAATGTCACTAAATTTTGTTACATGTAAAGATGCACCAAATAATGACACTTCATTTGGTATCACTAAATATTATGTCAATACATGCACTTCCGCTGTAATGCATTAAAATTAAAAGAAAAAAAGAAAAAAAGGGAAAAAAAAAGGAAAAAGAAAAACTACAAGCCTAATTGGAGCACTATAGCACCTTAAAAAATTAATTGACAAATATTTTTAATCATAGAATTGTACATCTATGCAATTACACTAAAACAAAGTAGTGGATCTTAAATTTCCCGTCAAAACAATATTCCTAATTTTTTAATTTTTGTTTTTTCAAATTATTCGTTTAGTTTTCCTATACAGTTAATAATGTGGACTAAAAAATGGTAGTTCCCATACACCCACTTGTGACTTGTCCTTATATATTTTTGAGACAAATTTAGAATTAAATATAGATTTATTATAGCTTTTTAAAGATTAAAACCTATTTACATATCTTCTTTGGTTTGCCATATTTAGTGGTATTTCTTTTTTTCCTTTCTTTTATCACTTATGTTAAGTTAATACATTATCAATTTGCATATTGAAAGCTAAACTGAATTTCACTGTGACGAGAACATATTTTGTGCTCTTGTCGTGTGTGTTTTAGGTCTAGATCGCGTCAAATATGTTATCTGGCTCTGTTCCTGGTAAACTAGATGGTTTAGTTGGGCTAACTCATTTGGATTTGAGCTCGAATTGGCTTAGTAATGAGCTTCCTGGTGAATTGAGTCGAATGGAAAATCTTGGGTCTAAACTTCGATCCTTATTTCTTTCTTCATAAAAAAATATTGTAAAGGGGAGCAAAGCCCCTTTTTTGCTCCCTCTATTGATAGATCAAGGGCCCTCCTGCCGTCGTTTCAGTGACTCATAGGGTTTCCCTCAGCTCAGTCTTTTTGGTTCTTGAGAATGGGATCGAGTCTGTTTTAGTGTCTTTTGTGTCTGGGAAGACACTTGAGTTGGCAGGGCAAGAAAAGGCAGGTATTGGGCAAGACTGGAGTTAAAATATGCAAAAAGAGAAGGAACTGGCGATACGAGGCAATGATCATAGTAGCCGTGCTCGTGGCTCAAGCTACCGAGGGTATAAGTCCAAATCAAGATGAATAGCTACTCCACTTTCAGTGGTATGGTCAATCTAGACGTTTGCGTGTTTCACTCTAGAAGGCAAGGTGCAGACTACCGTGGGCAAGAGATGACAGAGAGACTGAGGAAGGCAGAGTGCAGAGCTTGGGCAACGGTGCTGGCGCGTGAAGATGTTGTTAGAGTCCTATAAAGAAACATATTCCTTGCGGTACAAGATTGCGATCAAAGTTTTCTACTACAGCAGCAACACTATTTTGGCGATAAGGAAGGAGATCTTTCCAACCTTATCCATCGAGCTTTACATGGAAGCAGCCGGCCCGTTCTCTAGAAGGCCCGTTTGTGGGTTTCCCCTAGTTTTTGTACTCTATAAATACATGCATGCATGCGAGGCGCAGGATACACTTTTTCAGCTTTTATCTCTTTAGTATTCCGCAGCAAACAATTTATGCTTTTGTTCTTAGATATAATTTACATTTATTGTTAAGTCCCAATAGGGCGAACTTCTTTTGCTTATCGTTATTAATTCAAGTATGTTTTTCTATATCTCTTTTGCTTTCGTTATTTACTTTATGTCTAGCTAAGCCTTTAAATCCAGGTTTAGGATAGATGATATGATGTATAACTTGTAAATCTCGTGAGGTCTAAGTGTTCTTGATAGTTGCATAAGTGTGTTCACGACGCATTGGGCAACGATTCCAAAGAAGTTCGTTGGTCATAGGTAACTCAGAAGGCCAACGAGCACTGGGCACATGCGGATTCCTACATCGCAGGAGGGTTATCAAGTGCTGGTCGCAATTGTCTTACGTTCCTCGAGAGCGGCAAGAGCGGGTTGTAGTCTTGGCCTAGACCTGCAAAGATGTGTCAATGCTGGAGAAAGCCGGAAGAGAGGTCCTCGTATCTCACCCGTTGCCGGAGTGGGCCCATCTAGAACCAAATGCTGCTTGACCAACATGCGCCTTATAAAGGTGGAATGCCTGGGGACTTTTGGGCAAGCAAGAGGATTGACTAGGGTATGCCTGTCAAGACCTAAACGTAAGGATGAAGCTGAGCGGACTATGTAGCATACGTGGCGACGTGACAGTGGGGACCCTGCATAGTTTTAGCCTATGACCACTGACATACATGTGCAACAAATATCTTTAAACCGATGATCGAGATAAAGTTATACTCATTGATTCGAAACCTAAATCTGGATTGTTTTTATTACTGATCTTTTTGCTTGTCAAGTTACAGTTATTTACTTTCAGCAGTTTGCCAAAGGTAATAGTGACAGTTACACAAGGCTATAGTAGATAGATACTCAACACAACCTTTTTGTGACCCAACCAGAGATTATCGCGAGCAACTCCCTGTGGGATCGACCCTGTACTTGCCAACTAGCTGTTCCTATGGGTAGGCATAGGAGTGAAATACAAATTGTATTTTATCGCAGCTTAAATGACGGCTGCATCAAAATTGACGCCGTTGCTGGGGAGTTGATTACAGTGGTAATTTTTCTGTTTTGCTATTTTCTTTAATCTGATTTTATGCAAGAAACTAACCTCACAGGAAAGGGAGGAGAAACGTGGTACGACGATAACATCAACCTGACCTTGAGGAGGATTCGAGCAGAGAAGAGGAGGACGGAAGAGTCATTGGAAGAAATTCCAGAGGAATTCTTTGACGAGGAAGAACTGTCCTTGTCAAGCGAAGCAGAAGAAGAAGAAGAAGAAGAAGAAGAAGAAGAAGAAGAAGATAATCGAAGCGAAGCGTCAATGCAGAACCCAGTGGAGGAGGTGAAAACCTTAAGGGAGATGGTGTTCCCTAATACCATGAACTTGAGGCCTTCAGGCATAACTTTGCCTACACCCACGGGTGCATGGGAGCTGAAGTCCCATTTTATACAGATCCTGCCCAAGTTCAGCGATCACCTAGGCGAAGATCCACAAAGACACTTGCAAGATTTCGAGATGGCCTGTGGAACCATCCATACTGTTGGAAATCTGAGCGAATATGTAAGGCTCATTGCCTTCCCATTCTCTTTGCAAGACAACGCAAGGGAGTGGCTTTATTCATTGCCCACAGGATGTGTTACCACTTGGCAAGAGCTGCAACAGAAATTCTTGGAGAAATACTTTCCAGCTACCCGAATTCAGAAGATGAGGAAGATGATTACAAGCATTAAGATGGGCATTGGAGAGGATTTTTACTCGTACTTCCACAGATTCAAGCAGATGCTAGCAAAGTGCCCACACCATCAAATTGCGGATCATGACTTGATCCAATGTTTTGTGGCTGGACTAAGAACGAGTGAAAGGGCATTGGTCAACGCAACTTGTGGAGGGTCAGTTATGAGAAAGTAGCCAAGTGTCGTGTTCAAGATGATTGTTGAGATGGTAGAGGAGCTGAGGGATGACGGGGGAGAATTGCCCAAGCTATCAACAACTGCAGCCAAAGCACCACCGACTTCAACTGGAATGGAGGATAAGCTTGACCAGATGTTTAACAAGATGGATGTCCTGGTAACCGTTTTATCAGGCAACAATAAGAAGGCGGTGAGAGCTTGTGAAATTTGTATGGCAATGTCGCATGCAACGGATCAATGCCCAAGCTTGGAAGAAGAGGTCAATGCAATTGGATACAACAATAATAACCAAGGGAGGCCATATGATCCGAACTCACAATTCTACAACCCAGGATGGAGGAATCATGAAAACCTAAGGTATGGAAACAACAACTACCAAGGGTTTGGGCAACAGCAACAGGCATAACCACAACAACAACAGCAGTATCCTCCTAGAGATCAGAATAAGCCAAGCCTAACGGACCAAGTGACTTCCTTGGCCAAGGATAATATCAGAATGCAGTAAGAGCTTGAGAAGTTTAGGAAGGAGACAAGGGGAGCCATTCAAAGCATGACCAACCAACTGACTAACTTGGTCAATGCTATGACCAGATTCGAGAAGAGACAAGGAGAGCTACCTGCCCAACCTGAAATGCCTCCTCAGGCCCAAGTTAATGCAGTCACACTAAGAGGAGGAAAGACGTTGCCCGATAGAGATCGGATGCCTGGTGCCGATACTGTGCTGCCCTAGGAAGAAGAAAGAGAAGTAAAGGGCAAAGATAAGGAAGTAGATTAGGAGAAGGAAGAAGAAGTAGAAGTTCCAAAATCTGTTTATGTCAAGCCTAACCCTGTTATTCGTGCTCCTTTTCCTACCAGGTTGAGAAGAAACAAGAAGGATGAAGAGTTGTCTGAGATGTTTAAGATTTTTCAAAAGGTGGAGATCAACCTGCCCCTCCTCGTAGCACTTCGCAATATGCCCATGTGTGCCAGATTTCTGAAGGAGCTTTGCTCAAAGAAGGTGAAAAGTGCGGACGAAGCTAAAGTTCTCTTGGGAGAAAGTGTACTTCAGCAGTTCTGAAGCGAGACTTGCCCAAGAAGTTCGGAGATCCAGGGATGTTTGCCATTCCCTGCGTAATAGGAGATATGAAGATTGAGCGTGCCATGCTTGACCTGGGGGCGTCAATCAATGTGATGCCATTGGCCATGTACGATGAAGATGTTATGGGACCTCTCAATTCTACCAGAGTGGTTATTCAATTGGCAGATAGATCTAATGTGTACCCTGAGGGCATACTTGAAGATGTGCTTGTCAAGGTGCAGGACTTAATTTTCCCAGCTGATTTCTATGTCCTCGACATGGGCAAGACAGGAGCTAAAGCACCAGTTATGCTGTTGGAGAGGCCATTCATGAAGACTGCCAAGACTAGAATTGATTGCAACTCAGGGCAGCTAACATGTGAATTTGATGGGGATTCAGTTACTTTCAATCTATATAAGGCAATGGAACACCCCCAGGACACGGAGATGGTCGAGTATATTGACCATGTTGATCAAGCTGTAGAAGAGGCAGTCCCTTTTCTTGGAAGTCAAGATCCCTTGGACACGGTCATCCAAGGAGGAGTTGAAGAAAGCCCAGATAATTCTTACCAGGTTAGTCGAGCTTTAGAGTACTTTGGAGCAGAAGGAGTAGATGGACCCCGACTGTCACCATATGCCTTGCCCAAGATCAGAGATGAAGACAGATTGGTGCCTTCACTTGTTTGAGCACCTAAGTTGGAACTCAAATCTCTCCCCGCTCATTTAAAGTACATTTTTTTGGGAGAGAATGATACACTGCCAGTGATTATAAGTTCAGAGTTGAACAAGAAAGAAGAAGATGGAGTTCGAGATGTCCTTATGCACTACAAAGATGCAATTGGTTGGACCCTTGCCGACATCAAAGGCATTAGTCCATCTCTTTGCACTCACCATATCTTTATGGAAGATGATGCTAAACCAACTAGAGATCCACAACGGAAGTTAAACCCAGCCATGAAGGAAGTGGTTATGAAGGAGTTACTCAAGCTGCTAGACTTGGGCATTATCTACTCAGTTCCAGATAGCAAATGGGTAAGTGCAGTACACATGGTGCCCAAAAAGTCAGGAATACAAGTGATCAAGAACGAGAAGAATGAGCTTGTGCCTACAAGGCTCCAAACTGGTTGGCGGATGTGTATTGACTACAGGAAGCTTAACAAGGCAACGAGGAAGGATCACTTTCCTTTACCGTTCATTGACGAGATGCTGGAAAGGTTGGCAGGGAACAAGTACTTTTGCTTCTTGGATGGATACTCTGGATATATGCAGATATGGGTTGCCCAAGAGGACCAAGACAAGACAACTTTTACTTGCCCATTCGGGACATTTGCGTATCGCCACATGCCATTTGGTTTATGCAACGCCCCGGACACGTTCCAAAGGTGCATGATGAGTATATTTTCAGACTTATTGGAAAATTGCATCGAGGTTTTCATGGATGATTTCACCGTCTATGGGAAGTCATTTGAGGCTTGTCTTGGGCATTTAGAGTTGGTTTTGAGCAGATGTGTGGAAAAGAGCTTGGTGTTGAACTATGAAAAGTGTCACTTTATGGTACGAGAAGGCATCGTGCTTGGGCACGTGATTTCAGAAAGAGGGATACAGGTTGATAAGGCGAAGATTGATGTCATCTCCAAGCTGCCTTATCCAACCAACGTCAAGCAATTGAGAGGATTTTTAGGACATGCCGGATTCTATAGAAGATTCGTGAAGGATTTTGCTAAGATTGCCCAACCAATGACGAGATTGCTCTAGAATGAAGTAGAGTGGGATTTCAATGCAGATTGTCAAAGGGCGTTTGACGCGTTGAAGGAATACTTGGTCACGGCACCTGTGATACAGCCCCTTGATTTGGGTATGCCATTCGAGTTGATGTGCGATGCAAGTGGGTATGCCGTGGGAGCAGTGCTTGGTCAAAGGAGAGGTAAAGAAAGCCATGTTATTTATTATGCCTCTAAAACTCTTAATGCAGCTCAAATCAATTATACCACCACGGAGAAAGAGCTTTTAGCGGTTGTGTTTGCCTTTGAAAAATTCAGGTCTTATCTACTCGGAGGCAAGACAATTGTTTACACTGACCATGCAGCGCTGAGATACCTTATGAATAAGAAGGAGTCGAAGCCAAGGCTTATACATTGGATTTTGCTCTTGCAAGAGTTCGATGTGGAGATCAAAGATAAAAGTGGAGCTCAGATATTGGTGGCGGATCACTTGAGCAGGATAGTCAGAGAAGAAGATTTCGTGCCCATTACGGAAACTTTCCCTGACGAGCATCTATACATGACGGAAGCTCAATTTCATGGAGAACCTTGGTACGCCGACATTGCCAACTTCAAAAGTACGGGAGAAGTTCCAAACGATCTTTCATATTATCAAAGGCAAAAAATTCTCAAGGAGAGTCAACACTACATTTGGTATGATCCTTACTTATGGAAGAAGTGTGCTGACCAAGGATTAAGGAGGTGCGTGTCCGATTGGGAAACCAAGAGTATCTTGAAGCATTGCCACAACAGGGAGTGTGGAGGTCACTTTGGGCACCGAAGAACAGCAAGGAAGATTTTTGATTGTGGATTCTTTTGGCCCACGATTCTAAGAGATGCTTACGAATGGTGCAAGAATTGTTTCAAGTGTCAACAGGAAGGGAATGCAACTAGGAGGGATGAGATGCCCATGACTCCAATCATGCCGGTGGAGATCTTTGACATGTGGGGGATGGACTTTATGGGACCTTTGCCCAACTCAAGCGGGAATCAGTATATCATCTTGGCAGTTGTTTACGTGTCAAAGTGGGTAGAGGCGAAGGCTACACCAACGAATGATGCCCGAGTGGTTGCTACTTTTCTTAAGGGGAATATTTTCAATCGATATGGGATTCCAAGGGTGATTATAAGTGATCAAGGGATACATTTTTGCAATGCCGCCATTGACAACTTGTTCAAAAAGTATAGAGTCCATCATCGAGTTACCACTGCCTACCATCCGCAAGCCAATGGGCAAGCAGAGCTGACAAATAGGATCATCAAGACCATATTGAGGAAGGCAATTGGGCAAAATGGAAAGGTTTGGAGTTTGCACTTAGACGATGCACTTTGGGCGTACCGTACAGCTTTCAAGACACCATTGGGCATGTCACCATATCGGTTGGTGTTTGGGAAACCATGTCACTTACCTGTGGAGTTAGAGCATAAATCATATTGGGCAGTGAGGAAGTTCAATTACGATTGGAATGATATTGCTAAAGAAAGGAAGTTGCAGTTGCAAGAGTTAGAGGAGATTCGAATTGAGGCTTATGATAATGCCACTTTGTACAAGACAAGGCTGAAGAAGGCTCATGACCAGGTGATCAAGGCAAAGAAGTTTGAGCCTGGGCGAGCAGTTCTGCTGTATCAGTCAAGGTTCAAGTTTATGAAGGGCAAACTGAAACGAAATGGACTGGACCATATGAAGTGGTGACCCAGTTTCCTAATGGGTCTGTGGAGATTTATTGCCCAAAGAGCTCTAAATATTTTAGGGTCAATGGTCAGAGGTTGAAGCTTTTCTATGGAGACAAAAAGGATAAAGAGGTGGACAAGGAGGAAGTCCATGTGATGATGCCTGTCTAGGGGCAAGCAAAACTGCGTCATGCCCATGACGTAAACTAAGGCGCTGGCTAGGAGGCAACCTAGTGAGTTTTTATTTTCAGTTTTTCCCTTTACGTATTTTCTTTTCAGTAATTTATTTTAATTTTTATTTTCTAATCATAGGATAGGAGTTTTTATTTTGGAAGTGCGTTTTGTGTCTATGTGTGTAGGGCAGGTATGAAGAGAAGTTAGGCAAGCGAAGAGTTCATGTTGGTCAAGGAGAGTCTGAGCCCGGTGAATGCAAGAAACAAAACCCTCACCACTCTCACAATGAACAACACCCGCAGCAGCAAGGCTTTAAAATCGGCCAAAAACCCCAAGTCACCCAAAGCTACTTCAAACACTACCACTCCCACCAAAGCTTCTCGAAAACCTCCAACCAAGCCATCACCGATGTCTGGATCATCACACATGTGGAAGAGATGATGAAGGAACGCTGGTATTTGTGATTCCACCCAACGAGTCTGCCCAAGTTGCTGATACTACACCTCAGGCAGTTGAAGGTGGCGTGCCCAGTACCCCGGCGATGCCTGCCCAAGACGCAGCAGCGGTGATGGAGCACTTGACCAAGCTGGAGGAGAGCAATGCCAGACTGGAGCAACTTGGATTGGAGAACAAGCAAGCCCTTGCCGATATCATGAGTGCCTTGAAGAATGACCCGACCAGGTAAGGTCCTACCTCTGCCCAATGATTTTGTCCTCCCAATTTTAGTAGTTTAGGTTTTCTTTATTTTCGTGTTTTATTTTGTGTTTTTCGTATTTTGTTTTGAGTCTAAATGTGTTTAAAAGTTTTGTTTAGAGTCTGAGTTTGTGTGATCTACCTTGATTTTCACTCGCTTTGCCATAGGCAAAGTGTATGGGTAAGAGGGGTAGCGTCTATATTTTGTGAGTTTTTGTTTAGAGTCGGTGTGTGCCTTTCACCCACTTTGCCCAAGCAAAGTGTGTGGGTGGAAGGAGCGTCTTTTGTGTGCGTTTTAGAGGTCAAGCATGTTCAAATTGATTGGATAACTTTGAGCATGGTTTGATTCTGAGTTATATGAGGAGAGCATATGTATATTCTATGTCCAAGCATGATCGTATGTAGATAGGGATGACGAACGAACTTGTGAGCATGTCGTTGTGAGGATTTGAGCTTTACACTGCATGATTATGACCAAGCAGTTTCTTTCTAGTGTGATTTATGATGTGCTTATTTGAATGCTACCTAGAACTTGCCTATCTACTCCTCGAGACCTCATTGACTTAGGCTAGAAGAACTTAGATGAATTAGGCATGTTCTTTCTTTTGTGAGCCAAACGAAGCAAAAAAGCCTGCCCAACTGAATTCCCCTTGTTAAACCCCTTTGAGCTTTTATAATTTCTTTGATCAGATATATGCAGCCTATACACTATATCCTACCCGGTCAATAAGGACTTTGGTGCATAAGATGAAGGGAGAAAAAAAATCAGTTGAGCATTTGAGAAAAATGTAAGGGCTAGTGAATAAAGGACTTAGAAAAAGAAAATTAAAAAAATAAAAAAGAGAAAGAGAAAGAAAAAGAAAAAGAAAAAAAAAAGTCCTAAATAAGTTGTGCTAAGGCCCGCAAGAAGAAAAGGCGAAGGAAAAGAAGCTAAGGTTGGCCGCTACGCTTGGCCAATCTAAGTCCGAATGACTCAAGCCTAGTTCCAAATACTTCCTATCCTTGCCAAAGCCAAGTTACAACCAAATAAAAGACCTAATGATAAGTGCTTCGAACCTAGTCTAAGAGGTGGAGAGAGTAGCAGGCAGGCAAGCCTATGGTGTGGTTAAGAATGGCATATCTTGAGCGTAAACACTACCCCATACACAAGAGTGAGAGTGTTGGTGAGGAACATCCTTGAAAATGCTCGCTTGTTCATTTTTGACCTATTTGATGATTTGCTTGGATTGGATTATTTGCTTGAGTTGTATGCGAACTGGATTATGCTCTAGTTTATGAGTCTTTTCTATTTTTCTTTTGTTTGGGCAAGCCATACACCATGCCTAAGGACAGGCATGACTTTAAGTGTGTGTGTATGACGAGCCCATATTCTGTGCTCTTGTCATGTGTGTTTTAGGTCTAAATCGAGTCTGTTTTAGTGTCTTTTGTGTTTGTTTTGTGTCTGGGACACTTGAGTTGGCAGGGCAAGGAAAGGCAGGTATTAGGAAAGACTGGAGTTAAAATATAAAAAAGATAAGAAACTGACAATACGAGGCAATGACCATAGTAGCCGTGCTCGTGGCTCAAGCTACCGAGGGCATAAGTCCAAATCAAGATGAAGAGCTGCTCCACTTTCAGTGGTATAGTCAATCTAGACGTTTGCGTGTTTCACTCTAGAAGGCAAGGTGCAGACTACCGTGGGCAAGAGATGGCAGAGAGACTGAGGAAGGCAGAGTGCAGAGCTTGGGCAACGGTGCTGGCGCGTGAAGATGTTGTTAGAGTCCTATAAGGAAACAAATTCCTTGCGGTACAAGATTGAGATCAAAGTTTCCTACTACAGCAGCAACACTATTTTGGCGATAAAGAAGGAGATCTTTCCAACCTTATCCATCGAGCTTTACATGGAAGCAGTCGGCCCGTTCTCTAGAAGGCCCGTTTGTAGGTTTGCCCTTGTTTTTGTACTCTATAAATACATGCATGCATGCGAGGCGCATGATACACTTTTTCAGCTTTTATCTATTTAGTATTCCGCAGCAAACAATTTATGCTTTTGTTCTTAGATACAGTTTACGTTTATTGTTAAGTCCCAATAGGGCGAACTTCTTTTGCTTATCGTTATTAATTCAAGTATGTTTTTCTATATCTCTTTTTCTTTCATTATTTACTTTATGTCTAGCTAAGCCTTTAAATCCAGGTTTAGGATAGATGATATGATGTATAACTTGTAAATCTCGTGAGGTCTAAGTGTACTTGATAGTTGCATAAGTGTGTTCCCGACGCATTGAGCAACGATTTCAAAGAAGTTCGGTGGTCACATGTAACTCGGAAGGCTAACGAGCCCTGGGCACATACGGATTCCTACAAAGCAGGAGGGTTATCAAGTGCTGGTCACAATTGCCTTACGTTCCTCGAGAGCGGCAAGAGCGGGTTGTAGTCTGGGCCTAGACCTGCAAAGATGTGTCAATGCTGGAGAAAGCCGGAAGAGAGGTCCTCGTATCTCATCTGTTGCCGGAGTAGGCCCATCTAGAACCAAATGCTGCTTGACCAACATGCGCCTTATAAAGGTGGAATGCATGGGGACTTTTGGGCAAGCAAGAGGATTAGCTAGGATATGCCTGTCAAGACCTAAACGTAAGGATGGAGCTGGGAGGACTATGTAGCGTACGTGGCGACGTGACAGTGGGGACCCTGCATAGTTTTAGCCTATAACCACTGACATACATGTGCAACAAATATCTTTGAACTGATGATCGAGATAAAGTTATACTCATTGATTCGAAACCTAAATCTGGATTGTTTTCATTACTGATCTTTTTGCTTGTCAAGTTACAGTTATTTACTTTCAGTAGTTTGCCAAAGGTGATAGTGACAGTTACCCAAGGCCATAGTAGATAGATACTCAACACAACCTTTTTGTGATCCAACCAGAGATTATCACGAGCAACTCCCTGTGGGATCGACCCTGTACTTGCCAACTAGCTGTTCCTAGGGGTAAGGATAGAAGTGAAATAAAAATTATATTTTGTCGCAGCTTAAACTACGGCTGCGTCACGCTGGTACAAATATTTTTGGAACTCTATTTCTATCATTAAATGTTTGTGTCTTCAAACTTCAAATTTCTTCGGATTGTGATAAGTCATCATGAAATAAGAGTTCAACCAATTAAATATGGGTTTAAATTCTCTAAGAATTTGTTTGTACACGCACTTAAATTTTAGGAAAAAACTATCCCATGCATTAGAGTTAATCCCATCTAATGTGTTTTAACTCTAACAATAGTTATTTTTGGTAAGTCAATTTTGAAATTATTTATTTTGAAAATATAGGATACAATATTACATAATTTAATAAATTTTATCCAAAATTACGTTATTATTGGAGTATACAAACTAATCATTATTATGAGTAAACTTTTGAAATAGTCATTATGACCAATATTGAAATCCAATATTTAGCCCTCCCTCTTCAAATATGTAAAATTTGATAATTTTTTTGAATTTGGGACAAAAATACCTTTAATGAAGGGCACATGGGTCAGATCAAGATGCGGGCGAGTATCTGGATTTGGCACTTTTGACACATTTGGTACTAATATAGTACCAAAAGTGCCAAATTTGGTACAATTGGGACGAATTGTCTAATTAGTTCTAATTGGGGAATTTAACCCCTAAGGGCAAAATGTGGTAAATTATATTTCTATAATTAACATTCATTTTTTTTTACGCGTGTGACCGGTCGCGGTGTCTATAATGAAAACATTTGTGCCAAAAGTACCAAATATACTTAGCAAATTTGCTATGATTGGATGGTACAATTGGCACAAATGAAGACATTTGTGCCAAAAGTACCCAACATTACTTTTACAATTTGACCACATACAAAAATACAAATAACTCCAAATTTCAACAAATTAATGAAATGAATGACAATCCAAAATTGAACTAATCAATTCCCAGCAGATACATACAGTACAAGTCAGAAAATCATAAACGTTGTTAACCAAAGGCCCTCGATGAGCAATAATAAAGGATTATGCACTTATTTACATAAGAGTAGACAGAACATCAACATAACATATTGTACTATTGGTACTAAAATATTGATTCGTACCATTCATACATAAGAGTACACAATAAATTAAATCATTATCACATATTAGACTATTGGTACTAAAATGGTCTTTTGTACCATGTGTACCTTAACTACACAGAAAATGGCAGATTCTATCACGAAAATGTTATTCTCAAAATAAAAGACCAAAATCTAATACAATAATGTATATACGGATTGGAAACGATTGAAGAAACAACTGCCAGAATCAAACACTTGACTCTGCCCATACAAATTCAATCGCCATCACCATTGAGCATCCTTACAGCAGGACAACAAAATTCACCTGCCATTACGCCCAATTACTCGTAATTAGTTCCAATGTGTGTGTGTGTGTGTGAGAGAGAGAGAGATAGCACATAGAAACACCAAAATCAGAGGTTAAAAAAAGTTTTACCTTGATAGAAACTAATCTGTAATACCCCGATCTTTCCTAAGTCTTTGAGTGTTTTCTAATTAAGTTTATATGTCTTAATGATGTGCTTTGAGTGATAAAAGTTTTCAAGAAAAGAAATTTTCTTGCGAAATTACTAAAATGCCATTACGTGCTCTTGTGTGATTTTCTTTGTTTCGGTTATCCGAATCAAGTATGTGATGCATTGCTTGAGCATTATAATACGAATTTGAGTTTGAGTTCGAATTTCAGAAAATTCTGAGAACTTTTATTTTCGGATGAATAGTGATGAAAACCAAGAAATTACTATTCATCGACTATTTCCGAATTTCGTCAAATTAGTGTCTTTTGAATTTAGAATTTATTTTAAGACCAATGGTGCATGTTTAGGGATTTTCTGAGTTCTTATGAGACGAGTTTGAATTTTATTTCTTAAGACGAACGAATATGAATAGTAAATTTTTACGTTTTCTTCGTTAATCGGAATTTTGATCCAAAAATTTGGTTTCTAGTATTCTTGATTTATTTGGTGAAGAATAAATCAAGTTAGAGCGAAATTGGACGTCGAGAAAATTGCGTGGTGAGTTTTGAGCCGTTTGAGAGTTAATTGATTAAAGAGGGACGTTTTGTACTGGAAAATATTTTCTTCCGAGGATTTTTATCTACTAAAAATCAGATTTTTCTCCCTAGTTCATCCAACATGGCTAACTCTCTCCCTCTCTTTAAATTAAATTTCACTCTCACTCTCAAGAGAGTGAGATACACTCTCTAAACTATCCCACTCTCATAAACTCTCACTCTCCCTCACTCTCTCCCTCCCACGATATATATATCTCTCTCCCATATGTTAGACAACATCACCTCTCTCTCCCATCTCTCTCTCTCTACCGTAATACACACACACACACACACACACTAAAATCCTCCATGGATGGAGCTTGAAGTCTTGAAGATTTCTTGAGGAGTTCTTCATTTTTATTCACCGAGATCATCAAAGAGTAAGTAATTGATTATTCTCTTTCACTTATGCTTGAATCAAGCTAAGACAATCTTTTCTTTTTCCTCCTTATTTTGATCGACCAACATGGTCTCTTGATCAAGAGTTGAAGCTATTTCATTCAAGCTTTGATTTCTTAACTCCTTGAGTATTTTTCATGCAAGGAGGAGAAGTAGAATCCAAACCCCTTCTTCTACCCAAAACTACCGAAAATCTCAAGCCAAGAAGGAAGGAGTTTTGATCTTATTTTTAAGTATATTATTGTTAATCCTTGTATATGTATATGTATATGTATGAGAAAAATAAAGGAAAATCATGCATGTTTACTTTTATGCCTAGGCCGAAAATTAGGCAAACCATAGGAATTTTTTATGATGATGATGGATGCATAAGATTGATGGTAAATATGAGTTCTAAAAATAGATCTAGGAGTTTTGAGATGAGAAGTTAAAAAGAGAAGAAAATTTCTTTATTTTCTTGACAAAAATCGATGAAGAAGAGAAATAGAGGAGAGGAATTTTTGATGATTTATTTGATGATTTAGATGATGATATCTAAATGTGATCATTTGAGTGACTTTAAGCATGAGTATGAAGTTAGAAAATTTAGATGAATTGAAGCATAAAGGATGCATGAGAAATTAAGAAGCTATTGAGTATGAATTTCTTATAATTTTTCTTGAGGGATTCTATATATATATATATATATATATGTTTGTGGAAATTCTTAGTTTATGATGTTCTTGAATAGATGATGAGTTTTATGATGAGTTTTATGGTGATTTGCATAATATGAATATTGAATGATGAAATGAATTATTTTGCTATTTTTATGAAAATTCGATGATGAGTATATATATAAAAATAAGTTTTGATGATTTTGATGAGTTAAATAGAGTATTGAGTATTTTTTATTGAACAAGTGAGATGTATAAAATTTTATAAATTTTTATGAATTTTTCGATGGATAAGAAGAGAAAAATTTATAAGTTTTGGTGTTTCAATGATCTAAGAGATGAAATAAAAATACAAAATTAATATTAGAGTTATTTGAGGAGTAATAGAAATTAAAATATTAGAAATTGAATTTTCTATGAGAAAATCGAGTTTGATAAATTTTGATATTTGGATGTTGAGTTTTTGATGTTGTTTGAGATAATGAATGATTAGATGATGAAATCGAGTTAGCTTTTTGAATCCCTTGAATCGGAATTTAGGTGTAAAAGTTATCGAGAAATGAAGTTAAGAATGGAAAACCGAGTTTTTCTAAATTAAAAATGAAAATTTAGAAATTTTAATTGAGAAAAAGATTAATTAATATTATTTGGAGATTTAGTTATCAAGTTGAGAATTTATATGAGCTTATGCTTGTATTTTGATAATTAATAACGTAGTTTAAAACCGAGAAAATTTAGTAAAAGTTTTGGGATTTTAAAATCCGAAATTGTGTTTAAATTCTTTAATTTAATTCAAGTATAATGAAATTATTTTCGTTAAAAATCCGAAGTTATATTTTTTCTAAAGTTGAAAGTCGAGCAGTAATAAGTGAGCATGAGACTGTATTTGAGATGTGAAAATTATTCTGAGTTCAGTTTTATATTTGATTAAGTTTATGTGAATAAGTGGAAATTTTCTTTTTCCGCCTATTTATGAAGTCGGTCGTTTATCTGTTTGTGAATGCCCGATTCTTGATGTAAAAGTCTTGATGTGAATGATTTGTGATATTAATAGTCGAGAATTAATTCTATAATTTTCTGAGTTCGTATAACTCGAGAGCTCGAGTATGATAAATTAATTAGTAACCGAGTAAAGACGAGAAATCGATTTAGAAAAGTTAAAATAAAATAAAAGAGATCCGAGTCAAGTAGAAATCCTTCAGCCAAACGTTTATAGTTCGTTACGTTTTTCGAGATAGTGAACTCGTCCTTATAAGATGTTAACTTTGAATGAACGAGTGGAGTTCGATAGTGAGAAACGAGTGGAGTCCAGAAGTAAGGAACGAGACGGAACGAGGTATTTCAAGCAAACCACTGGATGACAGGTGGGTTTTTCTAAAACCAAAAATTGATGAATGCTATTAGCTATTGAGTATTATTACGTGAGTTTTTATAATTAATTGACTTGCCATTTATTTGAGTTTGATATGTTTTATCATCTACTTAAGTTATTAATATCCCGTGTGAAGCAGGTTCCCACGTGTGGTTATTTGAATTGTTTGAGATGACTGTGAGTTTTACTTCGGTTTAGCCGGTCACAGTGTCTGAGAAGGAGGCCTACTTCTCGATACAAAGTTAATGTGGTAGATGATTCATATCTGCATTGTATTATTATATCTTGGCTGCGCAGCCATTTCAAAAAGTTAAATATTTTACTGCATTCACAAGTAAGATGTTTTAAACTGTGCTAACACTTGTGATACAGTGGCAAGGCAAGTTCAATTATATAGCTCTAATGAGCAAAGTTTTAAATTATTTTGGCATGTGTCCAATGCGTACGAAGTACTCAGCCCTGCATGTATTTCTAAACGTGCAGGTTAGCATGGATGAAGATGGCGAGGATTGCTTGGTGGTGTGTTTAAGTCGAGTCTTTGGTTTAAGCTGTCAATTAAATGTCTTCATACATGTAGTTGTTGGGATTGAGTTGAGTTCCGCTGCAAGACAACCTTATTTAATCTGTTTTTTATCTCAAATACCCTATGTGGTAATGATACAATGAGCTTGTGCTCGATCCTATTTCGTATTTTCTTCAATTCCCGCACAACTTAAGTTTGAAATACTTATTTTATTCTGATGAATTAACGTAGATTATCCGTGCTCGTTTATTCTTGAGTTGTGATTGAAAGCATGTCATTATCTATTATCGCTTCCAATCTATATTCCCTTGTTTCCGAGTATGATTCTTTGTTGAGTTAAGTCTTATTTGATGGTTTCACCCTCACAGTCCAATGGAGTCTTGTCGTTTTTGTACGCTCGAATTCAGGCTGTGACATGATCAGACTGAGAGATATGTGGTTGATTTTCTAGGGTGAGGGGGTAGAGAATCTGAGGTTTACGGTGAGGAAAACCTAATCCTTCTCCGCAGCAGGTGACTGGCTCACATCACCTCTAAATCTAATTGGAAAGTTGCTACGAGATCCAAGGATCGACGTGTAGCACTTATGTGCTGTCTACGACGAGGAACGACGGCGGGCTGTGGAGTTGAAGTGCAATGAGGCCTTTGTGAGAGAGTAGAAAAATTAGAGAGGAGGGGGGGGGGAGGGAATGGATATAGTTAATTGGAGCTGAGTTAGGGCGGGTTTAGGGGATGAATTCGGGCGAGAGAAGTTGGGTAAGGGTAGTTGGGTCCTAAATTTAAAAGAATGACCAAAATTTGTATTTATGAAGAGGGTGGACCAAATATTAGGTTTGTTTAACCATTGTGACTATATTATTATTATTATTATTATTATTATTATTATTATTATTATTATTATTATTATTAAAATATATAATGATTATATTAATACTATGTTGTGCTCCCGTGCAATGCGGGATACAATACTAATTTATACTAGTAGTAAATTAGTTATAAAATATTGAGTAATACATTGAATATTTTATAAATCTCATTAAATATTGAACTTTAGTGGAATAGAATGCAGTGAATAAAACTCAAATTTGAAACAGGCAAACGATATTCAATTTCAATTTATCTTGAAGTGTATAATCATAAAAGACAAACTTTAAACATGCAAACAATATTTAATATAAATTAATCTTGAAGTGTAATCATAAAAATTCAACTTTAAAACATGCTAACAATATTTAATAATTAATCTTGAAGTGTAATCATAAAAATTCAACTTTAAAACATGCTAACAATATTTAATAATTAATCTAGAAGTGTAATCTAGCATTAATTACTTACTCTTTTAGGATGCAATCATATTAGCCTAATAATGATAATTTTTTCAGAACCATAACCCACTGCGGTTATAAATAGTAAACTGCAATTAACAAAAAAAAAATACGAAATACAAGCTATCATAACTTGATATCGTTTTAATATTATAAATTTCGAGGTAGCTAGCGTAATTACTAGCGAGGTTTGAAGTGAAGATGGGGAAAATGTGGGCAGTTTTGATGACGATGATGGTTGTTGTTTCTCTCTCATCATCATCATCAATGGTGAAGGTATCGGCTCAAGATATTCCAAAAATTTGCCATTATTTATTTGGAGATAGGTGCGATATTGAAGGGTTCAACAACTGCAATTATAGGTGTAACGCACGCTACGGCTCGAAGCTCTTGAATACTTATTGTGTGCCAAATGCAGAGAAATCTGAATGTGGATGTGCTTATTTATGTTGATCATGTAATAAAATGTTTTAAACAAATTAATCATGTAATAAAGAGTATTATAATATATATATATATATATATATATATATATATATATATTGGAAAAAATCTCTTAAAATAAGTAAATAAGAATGATCCTACGTCATAGATCTATCTAGGTTGATGGTCAGATTTAATTAAGAATTGGAAATCTCCAAAAATTGTGAAGACGCGTTTCAATGCTACGAAAATGTAAGGGAAAAAAATTCATTCATCAGCGTATGTGATACGGCCAATGAATGTAAGGAAGCGATAACTCGAACACACGTCAACTGAAAGGTTGATTCAATCCAAACACAAACTGAACTAATAAAGATTAAGACACCTATTATGCTGACCTAAATCGTAAAATTGAACAAGAATAAGAACAAGACACGGAACACTGCCAAACTAGCGACTAAAACCCTAGAAGAACATTCGATTGGAAACTATAGCAAATCAACTCCGATTAAGCTCAAATTTTAACACAAGTTATCAATTGAAGTCATGAACCACATATCCAAAATTCAGCAAATTTGCACGAGTAGTTTGAAAATTGGAACGGTGGTTAAAATTTTGAACTATTAGGGCTTGGATTTGGCTCGATCGGCTTATGAGGCTGAAAACTGGACTTGGAAGACTATATAGACGATGAAGATATTACTATGGAGGGTATGGGAATGTGTATGAAGGCTTTGAAGGTGTGGAATGAGGTGGTGAGGATGAAAACGAAATTAGGATGGTGAAGATTACCCAAAATGAACCCCGAATCAACACGAATCTGAAACGCGCCTATGGAGTAATCTTCGATGGCTTGATTAACCCAGATACTACTGGATATCACGAACAAATCAAATGATTTCAAGCTTGAAGTTGTCAACATGTAATGCCCCGGAAATTCCTTACGATCTCAAAATTTTAAAGTTAATAATAATAATGGCTTTGCACGCCTAATTTTACGATTTTAAATTCTAAGACTAACGGTCGAATCCGTTTCCGAAAATAAATTACGGAAGTCAGCTAGACGACTACTGTATTTAGGGTTAGCGCGTACGAAAAGTTTTTAGTTCGTGAACTCAGAACGGAAAACCGTCTGATTTTTACATTCACGAAATCGCGATACGAACTCGCCCGAGAAAGTTTGTTTTTATGATTTTCCGGACGAAAGTCGGACTGTGTCGTCCCGAGTTTTTGTCAAAATAAATTTTATAAATATTATTTTCCGATTAAGTTTAGTACGTTAGAATTTTTGGACGAATCGGATCGTGACGATTTTGTGTCGAGCTACGTTTTTCGTTGTCCGATTTCCGTAACGTCGTATCGCGTCGGAAAAGCGCGTATTTTTTTTCCCTCCCTTCTTTCTCTTGGCCGACTTCTCTCTCTCATTTAGCATAGATATTTTCTTTTTATATGTTATTATGTGGACACCTAAGTCTTTACTATTCAACCTTTACACCTAAGTCTTTACTATTCACCCTTTACACATATTGATCCTTATAACATATCTTATAACAAATTAAATCATCCTCACTCCTTCCCTCCCTCTCTTACACGGCAGCCTTTCTTCTCTCTCTCCCATCTTCATCTTCTTCCTCCATTGTTGAAGAAAGCTCCAAGTTCTTGAAGAAGAAATCTCATCCAATCATCAAAACCTATTACTTCCTTTGTTAAATCTCAAGGTATTCATGTCCTCCATGTTTCTATCCAATTGGATTCCCCTTCTTTTTATTTTCTTCTTGAATCGAAATTAAGGAATGATGAACTAGATGTTTTGATCTTGGATTAGTTTAATTAGATGTGTTTAGTCTTGAATTCTAGGATTAAAATTGAAGGAAAAACATGAACCCTAATTCTATGTATTACCGAAAATTAGGGCTTTTTGTAGGATTTTTGGAATTCTTCAATTGATGATAAAATCATGCTTAGGAAGTGTTTAATTAGTGATTAGAACCAAGAGAAATCGAAAGCCCTTTGTTTGATTGAAACCGATTTAGGGTTTAGGGTTTGAAATTGGGGGTTTTTGCTTTTTAATGTGTAATTGGATTTCATTTGATCAATTGATGTTATAATAGTATGATTAAGAGTTAAATGATGTTGATTAATGAAGAAAATCACTCTCTTAATTTTTCTATAAATACCGAAATTTATTAGACATTTAGGGGTTTGATATGGCTTGGTTTAATTGATGAAATGATGATAGAATATGGTTTCTATTGATATTAATTGTTGATAGGAATTTATTTAGATTTTTCTAAAAATATTTTGTGGGATGTAAGAGACGAAGAACTCGTCGTAAGTTGAAATATAGTGTTGATATGAAACGATTATATACATGAAAGTGATTCTCGTTAGATGTTGTTTAATGACGTAAAATTTGAACGAAATCCGACAACTTTGAAAATCGCGTAAGAGACGAACAATTAGTCGTAATTAATAACCGAGAAGTCAAATGAGAATTTTAACTTGATAATATTGTTTATGATGGACTTGGGAATAACTTTGTAGTTGATGTCATGAGCTTTCGAGCTAATATTATATGAGTTATAGTAATAGTCGAGAACTAGAACGAGAATTTGATAACTTGTTGGTTTAGTACATGTTAGTTGAAAGCCGACGTTTAGAACGTCGTGCTATTGGACAAGTTTTGAGAAGGAGTTCATCAAGTACGGGGGTACGCGATGACTGCCTTAAGGGTCAAGTTTCATAAGAAATCGAATACGAGAACTTAAAATGAACCTAAGAAGTTATACGTCATTTCCATCGAGCAACTAGGGTTAGCGCGGCAGTTTTGCGACCCTTCCCGGAAACTGTAATAACATTTAGCTCGTTTATCGGATTTGCGATCCATAAATTGGAGCGTAAACTAGACTTCCCAAACTTTCTAGTGGTACAAGGCTCATCCCCTGTTTCCAGTTCCCCTGTTCTGGGCAGTCCCCAAAGTTACTGCCTTGCGCAGTGAATTTTCAGATTTCTTTCTTCTAAGTTGTTTCGTTCGCAACTTAGCTTCTTTCGATCATTTAAGCCGTAATAACTTGCCGACTATCTTCCTACTGACACCAGTGTTAAGAAAGGAGCCTTGAGTGGTAAAACAAGACGAGATCTCATCTCGTATCCGTTAAAGTAAAGAATTTAGTTAAGCGAGAAATTGTCTAAATCATCTAAAGAACTAAATCGTAATTTTTCCTAAGTTGATTCTTTTCCAACTTAGTTCCTTATGATCTTTTAAGTTGTATTAAGCTATCGACTACCCTCTCTACTGACCTAAGAGTCGAGTATGAGACCTTTCGAGTTCTAAACGAGATTTGTTCGAGTCCCGTTCCCGTTTAAGTAAAATGAATCTAGTAAGCGTGCAAATGCCTAAAGAAATGAAACGACTAAAACTTTTTCGAGTTTAAATGATCGATTATCTTTAATGACCCGATTTTAAGTGTTATTATTTTACGATGAAGGAGGAAGCCAGCAGTAAGGAAAGAACGGAAGATCAGGAGTTCGGAAGCTAGAGCTTAGTAGTTCTGTATCACAAAGGTGGGCTTTTATATATGAAATAAAACGAGCAATGCTCTAAAACCTTTCTTTATCGCTTTGATATCTGTGTTTTCAAGTGATAATCATGGCATAAACTGTTTAAATATTTTATGTGAGTTCTCTTGTACCTATCTGAGTTAACCTTCGTGTTTTCCAGATTTATTAGTTAACGATAGGCTCTGAGTTAGCTACTAAGTGCTTTCCAGAGTTAGTGCACTTTGTAACCTGTGGTGTATGTGATACCCTATTGAGGGGTACCAGCCAGGGTGAATGAGAATTGGTCAAGATTTGAACGTAACATACCAGAAAAATGCTTGTACAAGCTAATTTATATAAATGAGTCAGAAAAATGTTTAGTAGACACGGGTCATTTTCAATAAAACCCCCGATGTGCTACGATTATGAGATGCCTGATTATTTATACTTATGAATATGTTTTCGGCTACGTGCCCACTAAGTACTTTTGTACTTAGCCCTGCATATGTTTTCTAAATGTGCAGGTTGAAGCGATGGAAGCGGCGATGGTTGAATAAAGTTGTCTTAGGAAGACTTTAGTTAGTATAAATCACATTTCCGCTGCAAAACTCTAGTATTTTGATGAACATATATGTAATCACTGTAGACTAAGATCTGTCTTATAACTTAGTTTATCTACCGTGTACTTTCAGTCATGTAATCCTTTGAGTTTAACTCTTCCTTTATGTAAATAAAGCTTTGTTCATAGTTTGTATGTTGTCTCTTATGTATGTATGTTCAGTTAGTCCCCCTCTTCCCCGCTTCTTTAATCCAACCCCAGTCGCACCCCAGCTTCTGCCGTCCCTCAGGATTTTGGGCTGTGACAGAGTGGTATCAAAGCAGCCGTTTCTGCTCTGAATATGAGTCTTCCTTCGAGTAGTAAGCATAGAGTATTCTTTCGTACTCTATGTCGAGTCTTCTTTCGAGTCGTAAGATAGAATATTTGCTTATACTTTGGATCAGAGTTTTCTCTTAAGTAAAGATAAGAGTTAAGTTATGGCATTAAGAATCAGAATGTAGACGACAACTCAACCTCCCGCTACGTCGACTCAACGAGGAAAGAAAGGAAATAATTTTAATAATGTGATTTCTTTTAACAAGAAATTTTATAATCGAGTATTCAATGAGAATGAGAATAAGTTGTGTGCCAAAAATAAGAATCTTATGAAAGTATATTTTAATTTATACTTTGTTTATTATGTGGCTATGTGATAGTACGAGTACTATCTTACGTGAAATTATTTGCGTGATAATTTCTATTATTTTACCATGGCATGAGAACCTAGAAGGAATCTAGGAATTTTCCCGGGTTATTGAGAATGTAGACGAAAAACTTAAGATCCTTCCGATTCTCCGAGAACTTAGACGTTTTTAAGAAACGTTATTTCAAATGATTCCGATTCTCAAAATGATTTCGAAAGGAGTTCGCCTTGTTCGAACCTTGCGAAGGGAATTGTTTTTACTGTTAGGAGTCAAGCATGAAGCTTGATTAAATTTCCAACGATCGCTCGATTTTAGCGACGACGACTAGAATCTATGTTCTAAAAACTGTTCTTAGGATATATTCCATTTCTCTTTTGGAATTTATATTTTTATACTTCGTCCTTGAGTGAAGAATGCGACACGTATGAGTATTAAGAGTTGTAAACGACAAAGTCTTTTGTAAATGAATGTTACTTTTGCATAAGTAACATGAACAAAGCAGACGTGCTTTGTTTTAATGGATGAGAATCGATGAAAAATTTTCTTTGAGAAAGAAATAAGGAATTAAAGTAAGAAATTAAAAGAATAGGATAAGAAATGGGAATAAAATCTTGAAATTTTATTTCTATATATTGTGAGTACGAGAGCAATTTTCTGTGAAATTGCTAGATGTTAAAGATAAGTTTGAGAGATTAAGTGTTGTGATATTACAATTGAATAAGGAATATTCATTTGGTAATTTAAGATTTTCCATAAGATAAGATATCATCTTACCGTTACTGATCCGTGTTTCTTAAAAACTTTGTAGGATGACTTCCACTAGTGGCACGACTTCGGAGAGTCAGTCCCCGCCACAGCATACTTGAGCAGATCAGTTATTGGATATGTATAGAGATTTTGAGGCAAACCCGAGACACGACGTAGGACAGAGGATTAGTTACTTTTCGTCAGTTTATTATCCAGTCCGGCATACTATTCCAGAGAGTCAGGCTATACCTGACTTGGTTAGACGTCTACCAGAGGAATGGCATGGTTGGGCACACCACCATTCGCTTTGACGACGATATACGGCGTGTACTACATAGGCATTTCTTCGAGAGCAGACACATAGCAGCATATCCTGTTCAGGCGCATCCTCCCTACACCCACTTTTCGGCAGATTCAGAGTCAGAGCATGATGAGATAGGTCCAGAGATGATTGCACAGTTGGAGATCCCTTCAGTGATGGTACCTAGTGTGGACACATGGGAGTTAGTTGCAGAGACAGCAGATGGCCTAGGGTTACCCGCTCCTTTTCAGCATGAGCCTTCCATGAGAGTTCAGGGACCATTTCAGTCAGGACCAGAGTATTTAGACACAGACGCAGGGCTTACCGCCCTGTTACAGTTACCATCCTCATACAGACCCCTTGATGAGATTTGCGCGGAGTTGGCCAGAGTTCGGGCTGAGTTTGAGGCAGGACCGTCCAGGGTCCATTTCAGAAAGGAGTACGAGTCCGGTTCACTTTCCGACCACCTGCTGCCTCCAAAGAAGCGGGCATCAGTGACTTGCTGGGGCTACTTGGTTTCAGATTCAGGGATGATAGTTTCAGATGTGCCTACACCACCATCACTTACACTTGCACATGGCACTACTTTGAGGGTCGACGAGGCACTCCAGTTTACTTTTGGTTCAGAGTTAGAGGATGAGGACCCGGATGAGGATCTGGAAGAGGACACCGAAGAGGATCCGGACGAGGACCCCGAGGAGGATTAGGCCATAGTGGGCAGTGGTGACTTGACCGCAGTTTGTTGAGCAAGACGTCAGAGACGCATAGTAGTATGGTAGCCTTTTATTGTACATAGTCGGATCAGTAACTAGATAGTTTTGTAGTACTCCATCGGATACGAAAATTATGAATCGTTTCCATTCTAGTACTTCCAGTAGTACGGTAATGCAAGATGTTAATGCATCCTGTACGCGTAGGCAGTTAGCCTAGCTTAGACTCGTTGTAGTCTAGTTTTGTATAAGTCCTTGTTAAAGGCAAAACTAGCACATCCTTTTTGATGTATATATGTAATATACATGACCCATGAGAGGATTTGAGTCACAAAACGTTTCTTATGAATCGTATAACTAAACCAGAATGCCAAATGAACTCGTGTAACGAGTGTTTAATTTAACCTTGGAGGTTAAAAGTTGAAAGAAATAGAGTCGAAGTTAATTTGTTATTCTCATTTACGTGAAAGTATTAAGTGGGAAAAGAAAAGGGTTAGTGAGAAAATGAAGGCTTAAAAGCAAGTGCTAATGAGAAAATTTTTGTATCTTATAGTTCCAAAAATGTCGCTGAGAGCTGTTAATGATCAAAGAGGACCTGATAGTCCTAGAGAGTCTGATAGAGGTCAAGAACAACGTATAAGAGAGGAAAGGCAAAAACACCCAGCAACCTTTTCACTTCCCCTATCTCCGCAACATCATAGCATTGAGGATTTATTCTTCGGAAGTAAACCACCATATTTCGATGGATCTAGTAATCCGAGTGAGGCCGAGCAATGGATACGTACTATAGAGAGAATCTTTGAGCCGATTAGACTTAGTGATGAAGAGCGCCTAGCATGTGCTGGGTATCAGCTATCAGGACCAGCTAAATATTGGTGGAAGACTAGACAGAGAATTATGCCGGTAGAGCAAGCGGCTCTAACCACTTGGAATGATTTTAAGGTGGCATATTATGATAAGTATGTATACAACCAAGTGGAAACTGAAGAAGAAATAGCAAGGAAACTTCAGGGAGAGCTTAAGTATGAACTGGGAAAGGCAGTAGCTAGACAGGAGGGACTGAGTTATGCAGAACTATAGAACGAGTCCGTGAAATAGAGGCATTAGTACCTAATAAAGGAAAGATGGTAAAATCCACACCAGCACCAAACCAGACTTCAACCCGAAACCGTCCCAACAATAATATCAGCTATAAAGGAAAAAGGAAATGGGAAGGGAGTAGTAGTAATTGTTACCAGTGCCACAACAAGCAAGGGAAACAGAATAGGGCTCGGCAGGGTTTCCACCAGCCAGGAAAAGGAAGTAAATATGGAAAGAAAGCAGGGCAAAAGAATAATCCACAGAGAAATGAACAATCCGGTCAAGGCAAGAGAAACCATCTACTAGGACAGCTGCAAGGGCAGCCAAGGAACGGTAACCAAGAAAAAATCACTAATCCAGATTACCCTAAGTGTAATAAGGAACACCCCGGTGTTTGTTTAGCAAAAACAAGTGTTTGCTTCAACTGTGGACGTAAGGGGCATGTTAAGAGAGATTGTCCTGAGCCGTGGCAAGCAGTAGAACATAAATGAGAATTTTCTATTTGTTATAGATGTGGTAAGAAGCATGAGGGTGTGTGTCTAGCAAACACGGATAAATATTTTAATTGTGGGCAGACGGGGCATATAAGGAGGAGTTGTCCGACGCTGCTTCGGACGGCAAAACCAAATCAGTACGGCCAGCTTCAACCATCAATTACCACTCGAGTCCAGTCACAGCCACAGCTGATGCAATCACAACAAAATGCAGGAGCGTACATGATTAGGCAGGAGAGGCATAATGAAGGAAAGGGAGATTTGATAGGTATTGGACGAACCGTATAAAATTACCCTGTCAAAATTGTTGACCCGTACTAGAACTTTATACCAGCTTTCTAGTACCTATTGACCATACTAGAGCATTATATTCATTTGGCTAGTACCCTCTGACACTATAGGACTAAGACTAGAATGCTCTATTCTTGAAATAAGAACAACTACGCTTTAGGGAGTGTTGATGACCTCAGAGAATTATTCCCTTAGTTACGTTGAGCATAGAATCTAGATAGAGCTCACAGTCTGTCAATCCTTAGTTTCATTGGGCATAGAATTTAATTTAGGGTCTTTCTCTTAGAACATAGCAATCGATTGGGAAGTAATAAAATGTGCGTTATAATTTCAGAAATGGACTAGTCGTTTGAGAATTACCATGATCTCGACAACGAGAGAAAAATCTCTTTCCAAACCTCGTGTAGATAACCTAAAGAATTATGTGAAATTTCAACGGGCAGGAGGATACCGATAATGTCCGCTCTATAAGCCAAGATGTTGATAAAGAAGAAAGATATGACAACTTATCTCTTATACCTAGTTAAAGATCCAGAAGCCAAGAAGATCATTCAAACGTGAGCATTGTGAACGAATATGAAAATGGCTTTTCAGAATTATTATCTGATTTATCACCAGATTGTCGTGTAGGTTTCACGATCAACTTAGAACTACGAGCAGCTCCCAAATAAAAGGTCTTATGTAGAATGATATCGAAGGGGTTAGAGGAGCTTAAGATCCAACTGCAAGAGTTGTTAAATGACGATTTCTTTAGACAAACGTTTTCACCATGGAAAACCTTTTAGATGTTCATCATCGAAGAAGAATGATTCTGCGAGAATGTATATAGGCTGTCAAAAGTTAAATAAAGATAACCCTTAAGAATAAGTATCCTTTAACGAGAATAGAAGACCCCTGATAAGCTTAAAAGGAAACAAGTACAATTGTAAGGATAGACGTAAGGTCTAAGCATCATTAGTTAGAGGATAAACTGGTGACATACCCAAAATTTTCTTCCAAACCAGATAAAACTATTACGAATGCTTAGTTATGCCGTTAGTTGGCTAGTGCTCCGTAGTACTCATGAACCACATGAATAGAATTTTTCCACCTAGACTTAGAAAAGAATTCATTTTAGTATTTATCGACGACAATTCCAGTTACCCCAAGAATGAGGATGAACACGAAGAATACTTGCGAATAGTGCTAGAAATGCCTAGAGTCGAGAAACTAGATGCCATGTTCAGAAGAGCAAGTTCGAATGAAGAAGAAATGTTTCTTGGATATATATAGTGTCGACAGAAGATGTTAAGATAGATTCACGCCAAGGTAGAGGCAGTACTCAAATGAAAAATCGCTTACCAGTCTGAATGAAATAAGAAGTTTCCCAGGTTGGACAGTTATAATAGAGGTTTCCATCAAGGAATTTTCTGTGATTACTAAGACTTATGACACAACTACATAGAAGAAAAGAATAAATGTACAAACAATTGTGGAATAGGAACGCAGACGTTCTAGGAAAAGTTGATCATTACCCCAGGTTCAGCCCTCCCAGTGACGACAAGGAATACGAGATGGATGCTAACGCTACAAAGAACGAGATAGGATGGTATAAATGCAATATGAGAAAGCGATAGCTTACGCTTCACGACACATTAACCTTAGGAAATTGAGTATTCAACCTACGACTTAGAACTTGCAGCCGTAGAGCTTGCATTGAAAATTTGGACACACCATCTATATGGTGCAAGGGATGAGATCTTCACAGAACAAAAGAATTTGGAGCGTGTATTCGAGCAAAGAAATTAACATAAGACAAAGGAGATGGCTCGAACTAGTAAGATATTATGATTGTGAAAATAATTACCATCTAGGTAAAGCTAAGGGTAAGAATAGATACGCTGAGTCGTAAGACTCCAATTAAGTTTAGATATCTCTACGTCGGAGAAAAAACGCTTATACGAGGATTTGAGAAGATGGATATAGAGATGCATGATATATCAGCATCGATCGCAGAGCAAATAGCGACATTAGTAATTATATCAAATTGCGAGAAAGATTATAAGTACCTAGATAAAGGACAAGTTGATCGAGGAGTTTCGACTAAGGATAAGAGCGGATAGACCAGACAGTGATTCCGAAACAATGAGTATTATGATAGAAATTAAAGAGTAGACTTAGTATTTCCGATGACAACGAATTTAAGATTTAAGAAAGGATTTCTAGTGGAATAGAGTGAAATGAGATGTTGCCTAGTTTGGTAGAAAGATGTTTAGCTTATAAGAAAGTGAAAGCTTTTCACTAACAACTATACGAGTTGTTACAACCATTAGGTGTTCCAGAATGGAAATAGAAGGATATAGTTACGGTTTTATGACAACGGGATTTTTGAAAGACACGAGGCAGAAAAGTTAGATATCAAACTTAACTTTAGTACCGCTTCTCACCTCCAGTTGAATGGACAGTCCAAGAAAATGATTCAGATACTCGTTGATGTGCTAAGAACGATAATATTAGCCGCAGAGCGAAATGGAAGAACACTTAGCCAACAACCGAATTATTATAACAATAATTATTAAGCTGTGATAGGTATTACGCCTTACAAGACTTTGAAGAAAAAGAAGTTTTAGATAGCTGCCTTATTGTTATAAGGTAGGTGAAAGAAAGAACTTAGGACCAGATACGGTCAGTGAAATGATCGAGATCATACGATAGATTCGAGTCAGAATAAACGAGTTTAAGGAAGACAAAAGTCTTAAGTATATACGACAATTCGAACTTAATAATCGAGAAGAAAAATAAAAGCTCCTTAAGATTTCCCCGTTAATGAGAAACCTTAGTTTCGTGTCAAGTTCAGACTTTGATAAAGATCTATATAATTAGCAAATAACTTGGAAAAGATAGTTTCCAATACGAATAGTTATGGCTTTATCGCCAAGTTTATGGAATGCTTATTTTTTTAAGTGTATCTCATTTTGAGAAAGTATGTATGTTCGATTTTATAAAACGAAGTTCTATCAGCAAGATGTCGTTCTTGAAATCGACTTAAGTTATTAGGAAAAGACGAAAATGATCTTAGATCGAAAAGCACAAAAGTTAAGGAGCAAGTCGAGACGATTAGTAATAGCATTATAAGATCATCACAGGCAAGAGGAAGCCATGTGAGAATTCGGAAAAGAATTGAGTATGAAGTACTCCAAGCTGTTTATAGAGGATAAGCAAATTTCGGGACGAAATTTTTCGCAAGGGGGGTAGGATGTAATGCCCCGGAAATTCCTTACGATCTCAAAATTTTAAAGTTAATAATAATAATAATGGCTTTGCACGCCTAAGTTTACGATTTTAAATTCTAAGACTAACGGTCGAATCTGTTTCCGAAAATAAATTACGGAAGTCAGCTAGACGACTACTGTATTGGAGGTTAGCGCGTACGAAAAGTTTTTAGTTCGTGAACTCAGAACGGAAAACCGTCTGATTTTTACATTCACGAAATAGCGATACGAACTCGCCCGAGAAAGTTCGTTTTTATGATTTTCCGGACGAAACTCGGACTGTGTCGTCCCGAGTTTTTGTCAAAATAAATTTTATAAGTAGTATTTTCCGATTAAGTTTAGTACGTTAGAATTTTTGGACGAATCGGATCGTGACGATTTTGTGCCGAGCTACGTTTTTCATCGTCCGATTTCCGTAACGTCGTATCGCGTCGGAAATGCGCGTATTTTTTTTCCCTTCCTTCTTTCTCTTGGCCGACTTCTCTCTCTCATTTAGCATAGATATTTTCTTTTTATATGTTATTATGTGGACACCTAAGTCTTTACTATTCACCCTTTACACATATTGATCCTTATAACATATCTTATAACAAATTAATTCATCCTCACTCCTTCCCTCCCTCTCTTACACGGAAGCCTTCCCTCTCTCTCTCCCATCTTCATCTTCTTCCTCCATTGTTGAAGAAAGCTCCAAGTTCTTGAAGAAGAAATCACACAAGTCATCATCCAATCATCAAAACCTATTACTTCCTTTGTTAAATCTCAAGGTATTCATCTCCTCCATGTTTCTATCCATTTGGATTCGCCTTCTTTTTATTTTCTTCTTGAATCGAAATTAAGGAATGATGAACTAGATGTTTTGATCTTGGATTAGTTTAATTAGATGTGTTTAGTCTTGAATTCTAGGATTAAAATTGAAGGAAAAACATGAACCCTAATTCTATGTATTACCGAAAATTAGGGCTTTTTGTAGGATTTTTGGAATTCTTCAATTGATGATAAAATCATGCTTAGAAAGTATTTAATTAGTGATTAGAACCAAGAGAAATCGAAAGCCCTTTGTTTGATTGAAACCGATTTGGGGTTTAGGGTTTGAAATTGGGGGTTTTTGCTTTTTAATGTGTAATTGGATTTCATTTGATCAATTGATGTTATAATAGTATGATTAAGAGTTAAATGATGTTGATTAATGAAAAAATCACTCTCTTAATTTTTCTATAAATACCGAAATTTATTAGACATTTAGGGGTTTGATATGGCTTGGTTTAATTGATGAAATGATGATAGAATATGATTTCTATTGATATTAATTGTTGATAGGAATTTATTTAGATTTTTCTAAAAATATTTTGTGGGATGTAAGAGACGAAGAACTCGTCGTAAGTTGAAATATAGTGTTGATATGAAATGATTATATGCATGAAAGTGATTCTCGTTAGATGTTGTTTAATGACGTAAAATTTGAACGAAATCCGACAACTTTGAAAATCGCGTAAGAGACGAACAATTAGTCGTAATTAATAACCGAGAAGTCAAATGGGAATTTTAACTTGATAATATTGTTTATGATGGACTTGGGAATAACTTTGTAGTTGATGTCATGAGCTTTCGAGCTAATATTATATGAGTTATAGTAATAGTCGAGAACTAGAACGAGAATTTGATAACTTGTTGGTTTAATACATGTTAGTTGAAAGCCGACGTTTAGAACGTCGTGCTATTGGACGAGTTTTGAAAAGGAGTTCATCACGAATGGGGGTACGCGATGAATGCCTTAAGGGTCAAGTTTCATAAGAAATCGAATACGAGAACTTAGAACGAACCTAAGAAGTTATACGTCATTTCCATCGAGCAACTAGGGTTAGCGCGGCAGTTTTGCGACCCTTGCCGGAAACTGTAATAACTTTTAGCTCGTTTATCGGATTTGCAATCTGTAAATTGGAACGTAAACTAGACTTCCCGAGCTTTCTAGTGGTACAAGGCTTATCCCCTGTTTCCAGTTCCCCTGTTCTGGGCAGTCCCCAAAGTTACTGCCTTGCGCAGTGAATTTTCAGATTTCTTTCTTCTAAGTTGTTTCGTTCGCAACTTAGCTTCTTTCGATCATTTAAGCCGTAATAACTTGCCGACTATCTTCCTACTGACACCAGTGTTAAGAAAGGAGCCTTGAGTGGTAAAACAAGACGAGATCTCATCTCGTATCCGTTAAAGTAAAGAATTTAGTTAAGCGAGAAATTGTCTAAATCATCTAAAGAACTAAATCGTAATTTTTCCTAAGTTGATTCTTTTCCAACTTAGTTCCTTATGATCTTTTAAGTTGTATTAAGCTATCGACTACCCTCTCTACTGACCTAAGAGTCGAGTATGAGACCTTTCGAGTTCTAAACGAGATTTGTTCGAGTCCCGTTCCCGTTTAAGTAAAATGAATCTAGTAAGCGTGCAAATGCCTAAAGAAATGAAACGACTAAAACTTTTTCGAGTTTAAATGATCGATTATTTTTAGTGACCCGATTTTAAGTGTTATTATTTTACGATGAAGGAGGAAGCCAGCAGTAAGGAAAGAACGGAAGATCAGGAGTTCGGAAGCTAGAGCTTAGTAGTTCTGTATCACAAAGGTGGGCTTTTATATATGAAATAAAACGAGCAATGCTCTAAAACCTTTCTTTATCGCTTTGATATCTGTGTTTTCAAGTGATAATCATGGCATAAACTGTTTAAATATTTTATGTGAGTTCTCTTGTACCTATCTGAGTTAACCTTCGTGTTTTCCAAATTTATTAGTTAACGATCGGCTCTGAGTTAGCTACTAAGTGCTTTCCAGAGTTAGTGCACTTTGTAACTTGTGGTGTATGTGATACCCTATTGAGGGGTACCAGCCACGGTGAATGAGAATTGGTTAAGATTTGAACGTAACATACCAGAAAAATGCTTGTACAAGCTAATTTATATAAATGAGTCAGAAAAATGTTTAGTAGACACGGGTCTTTTTCAATAAAACCCTCGATGTGCTACGATTATGAGATGCCTGATTATTTATACTTATGAATATGTTTTCGGCTACGTGCCCACTAATTACTTTTGTACTTAGCCCTGCATATGTTTTCTAAATGTGCAGGTTGAAGCGATGGAAGCGGCGATGGTTGAATAAAGTTGTCTTAGGAAGACTTTAGTTAGTATAAATCACATTTCCGCTGCAAAACTCTAGTATTTTGATGAACATATATGTAATCACTGTAGACTAAGATCTGTCTTATAACTTAGTTTATCTACCGTATACTTTCAGTCATGTAATCCTTCGAGTTTAACTCTTCCTTTATGTAAATAAAGCTTTGTTCATAGTTTGTATGTTGTCTCTTATGTATGTGTGTTCATTAGTCCCCCTCTTCCCCGCTTCTTTAATCCAACCCCAGTCGCACCCCGGCTTCTGCCGTCCCTCGGGATTTGGGGCTGTGACACAACAACAAACTCTACCAAGAACCGATTGAATTTTTATGAGACAAGTGAATAGCGTAAACTGCTTTTAGATTCAAACAAGTGTGCCATGAATAGTATTTTTCAAAGACTTAAATACTAGAGCTAGGGTTCGAAAATACTTGGGCCAATTTGTCACCTAACATGTTGTGACAATTGGCTACTAATTAAAATAGAATAATACTAATTATTGGGCTTACTACTTAACTTAAAATATGCAAATTAAGTAATACAAAGTTTGAGCCCGATTAAAATAAAACATAAAACAACTAGATAAAAAGAAGCCCAATTTTAGAACCAAAAGGACTTGTTCAAAACTTGGCTCATCATAATCATGAGTCTTGGATACTGGTCAAGTTCACCAACTTGGACTGCTTAATTCCAACATCTTCATCTTTCAGTTTCTTAGACCAATGCACTGGACATAGCCTTGTAGCTTCTTGGCTCTTAATTTTGTAATTGGACCTCTCAGCTGCAACTCTGGGTTTGATTCATCTGTTCTAGACCCTAGCTCATCATTCCCCCCCCCCTCCTGCAGAAAAGAATTCGTCCTCGAATTCAGCTCCTCATCAGCATCGAAATCATCTACATGAAAATGAGATACGTCAGAAACATTGAATGTATTGGAACACTTATACTCACCTGGAAGATCAATGCGGTAGGCATTGTCATTGACTCGAGCAACCACAGTAAACGGTCCATCTCCACAAGGGATTAGCTCGACCTTGGTGCCAAACCTTATCACCAGGCTTGAATAATACTTGCTTGCGACGTGCATTAGCCTTGGTTGCATTTTTCTGACCTTGGTGCTCGATCCTGTGCTTAACCTTCGTATGCATCTCTTTAACCTGTTCAGCTCTACGAGAACCTTGCAAACTCGAAAGATGATCAATAGGCAAAGGAATAAGATCTGTAGGAGTAAGAGGATTAAAACCATACACAACCTCAAATGGAGACATATTAGTGGAAGAATGCACAACATGGTTATAAGCAAACTCAGCAAAAGGTAAGCAATCTTCTCATGACTTCAAATTATTCTTCACTAAGGCACGAAGTAAGGTACCTAAAGTCTTCTTAACTACTTCAGTTTGACCATCAGTAGAAAATAAAAGTTTAGTACCTAGCCTTCCCCAAAGAACACGCCAAAAATGTCCCAAGAACTTAGAATCCCTATCTGACACAATAGTCCTAGGCATGTGATGCAGTCTAACTACTTCATGAAAGAACAAATTAGCAATATTAACAATATCATCAGTTTGTCTGCATGCAATGAAATGAGACATTTTGGAAAACCTATCTACAACCACAAACACAGAATCCTTGCCAGACTTAGACCTAGGCAAACCAAGAATAAAATCCATAGAAATATCAATCCAAGGTGCAGATGGTACAGGCAGTGGAGTGTACAAACCAAATGGACTAGAACTAAGCCTTTCTACATGTAATACATCTAACGTAGATTCTCTCTACATCTCTCTTCATACGAAGCCAATAAAAATGCTCATGCAATAAACTCAAAGTCTTATCAACACCAAAATGGCCCATCAGACCACATGCATGAGACTCTAAGACAAGTAAATCTCGCATGGAACAAGTAGGAACACATAACTTTGCATCTTTATACAGAAATCCATCAGTCACATAAAAAGAATCAACAGATCTAGACCTAGACTGACATTTCTCAAAAATATCACCAAAATAAGGATCAGATGCATAAAAACTCTTCAAATTCTCTAACCCTAAGCACTGGGCGTGCATCACAGAAAATAAAGTATACTTGCGAGAAAGTGCATCAGCAACCATGTTCTTCTCACCTTTCTTGCACTTAATCACATATGGGAAGGATTCAATAAATTCAACCCATCTGGCATGTCTCGCATTCAGATTTTGCTGCCTTTTGATTCGTGATCAGTGTGAATCACGAACTCCTTCGGCCTCGGATAATGCTGCCAAGTCTCCAAAGACCTCTTCAATGCATACAACTCCTTATCATACATAGAGTACCTAAAGGCTGCTCCATTCAGCTTCTCACTGAAATAGGTTATCGACTTCCTATCTTGCATCAAAATAGCACCAATGCCTATACTAGAGGCATTACATTCAATCTCAAACATATTATTAAAATCAGGTAAAACCAACAAATGAGCATTACATAATTTCGACTTCAATAGATTAAAAGCATGCTCTTGGGCTTTGCCCCACTCAAACTTCTTATCTTTCCTACTCAACTCAGTCAATGGTGCAACAATAGTTGAAAAATCATGCATAAAGCGACGGTAAAATCCAGCCAATCCATGAAAAGACCTAACATCAGAACTAGACTTAGGTGTTGGCCATTCCTCAATGGCTCACACCTTAGCTCTATTAACCTCTACACCACGACTACTAACAACAAAACCAAGAAAAATAACCTCATCCATGCAAAAGGAACACTTAGACAGGTTGGCATACAACTTAGCATCACGCAACAACTCAAAAATATGCCTAAGATGTCTAACATTCTCAGAAACACAAGTACTAAAGATAAGGATATCATCAAAGTATACAACAACATACTTTCCAATAACATCACGTAGCACATGATTCATCAAATGCATAAAAGTACTAGGAGGATTAATAAGTCCAAAAGGCATTACATGCCATTCATACAAACCATGCTTAGTCTTAAATGTTATTTTCCACTCATACCCTTCAGACATTCTAACTTTAAAATAACCAGAACGCAAATCAATCTTAGAAAATACTGAAGCTACAGACAACTCATCTAGCATATCTTCTAAACTGGGAATGGGAAAACGATACTTTACCGTGATCTTATTGATAGCTCTGCAATCCATACACATACGCCATTCATTTGTCTTCTTTGGCACAAGAATCACATGAACTGCACATGGAGACATACTCTCTCTGATTCGCTTATTCTCCAATAATTCCCTAACTTGTCTGTCTATTTCTTTGGTCTCATCAGGGCTGGTCCGGTAAGTTGGCCTATTGGGAAGAGCGACACCACACTGGAAGTCTATCTGGTGCTCTATTCCCCGAATAGGTGGAAGACCACTTGGTATATCTTCTGGAAATACATCCTTGAATTCTTCTATTAATGGCTGCAAAACAGAAGGAATAACAACATCAGAAGTATCATAGCCTTAAAAGTAACTAGAACGATTGGCTTACCAGCTTTAATTGTCTTCTGTATTTCCTTCGCCTAATAAACAAGTTCTTGTGCAATGGATCATAATTGACTACACTGGAACTCGGTGGAGTGGCATCATGAATGGACTTAGAAGGTCCCTTAAGCGTGAAAGAGGATTCCTTGGAAGACTTGGAGTCGGCTGAACTCATTGTAGGGCTAGGAGACGACGTCGCGGCCTTGTTCTCAAAATTCTTCTCCCGTTCTTCCTTGAATTTTCTCTTGCATTCTCTTCTGATCTTCTGCAACATCTTTAGGCACTAATGGCCATAATCTGGTGGTTCACCCATCTTTAGTTACGGTATAAGTGTTCGAATCCATCATGTATCGCCTTCTTGTGAAACTGCCAAGGATGACCAAGCAAAATATGCACTGTATCCATAGGGATGATGTCACATAAAATAGTGACAATATATCTATCAATCGGAAATTTAACATGTACCTGATATTCAACTCTGATTTCACCCGTGTTAGACAACCACTGTAGATGGTAAGGCTTGGGATGCTTTTATGGAATCAGGTTTAGTTTCCCTATTGCATACTGGCTGATGGCGTTCACAACGCTTCCACTGTCTATGATCATGGAGCATGTCTTTTCTTGAATCGAAGAACGAGTGTAGAAGATGTTTTGTCATTGGTCGTTCTGATTTTCATGAAAGAGGCTCAAGGCTCGAATGGAAACAAGACTAGGGTAAGTCTGCTTCAATTTTGCATCTTTAACTTCGACACAGTGGACTCTTCTTGGGGCTGTTCGGCGTCCACTACTTCAACTGGATTATTGAGTTCATCTTCGCTAGCTGATTCTAACTCATCCTGATCTGTAATGAAAAGAACTCGGTGATTTGGACACTAGCATGAAAGTGTCCCCATCCTCTGCAGTTGTGACACTAAGCGTCACGTGCTCTTTCGAGAGTACCAATCTGCACCTGACTAGGTTGCATAGGACGATTCTAGGCATTCCTGTTTGGTGCAAGTGAATTGTAGTCACGTCTGCGAGGAGGTTGTAATGCATACTGCTTAGAACGGCAAACGGGCTGTGTGGACTGGCTAAAAGGACGTGTAGGGGTTGTCCTAGGTGTGGAAGAGTCACCTTGAATCCAGAGAGTCCTAGTAGGCGTCGACTGAAAGGATCGACAACTTCCATCTCTGAGTTGTCGTTCTACAATAGATGCATAATGAACCATTGCTTCAACAGATTTGAAGTCCTTCAATTTGACTTCATAAGAAATATCAGGGTTCATTCGTTCAATGTACCGGTCGAGCGTAGCAAACAATGTCTCTTCTTTTCCAACCCGGTTCAGGGCTGTCTCTAATTCCTTATGATATTCCTCAATTGATCTGGATCCTTGACGAATTTGACTCAGCTTCTTTTCCAATTCTCTTTCATAGTGAACTGGGATAAACTTGTCTCTCATAATATCCTTCATCTCCTGCCAGGTATCAATAGGAGGATATCTCTGATTGCGTCACCAGGTCTGTTGAAACTCACACCATGTTGCTGCATATCCAGTGAACTCAAGGGAAGCTAGCTACGCCTTCTTAGGCTCTGGAAAGTCATAGCACTCGAAATTTTTTTCAATTTTGCACTCTCAGTCTAAATAAGCGTCTGGATCATGTTTTCTCTCAAACTCTGGAATGGTGGTCTTGATGTTGGTGAGTAGACCATCTGCAATACCATATATATGTTGTTTTGGATATACAATCTTGCGAGTTGACTGAAAATATGGTTGGAAATGAGCACTACGACCCCGGCCTCTACCTCGAGCTGCAAAACCATTTCTGTCTCTCTAATGTGGAAAGAACTGAGTTGTATTATCTTCAACTCGTTCATCCTCAAAGTGTACAAACTCTGATTCTTCTTCATGTTGTTCGAACTGCTCAAATTTAGCCAACAATTGTGCCATGGTGTTCTAAACTTCTCTGAACTGATTCTATACATGACCGCTCAAAGCATCAAAGTGGTGCTTGGTGTCCCAATCTGGTTGGCCGCCTGAAGATTGTGGTAATTTTCCCGGATCCATAAAACCTGCACAATGAACAAACAAAAAGAAGTAAAAAAGGACCTCATAGTTTCCTCACAATCAATCGTTTGTTCTCTCAGAGTTTTACCACTCGTGCATGTCACTCAGTGTATAAGGATGAATAAAATTAAAACTACTGCTTTAAACTGCTCAAAATTTCCCAGTAGAATTTGTCATCAACTCTTTAGCTTTAGTCAAGAGCTCGTGCTTGATTTCCAGAGAACCACGGGATAACAATGGAACCATGAATATCTCAAATCATTCCCAAGAACAATATCTCACAATAATTCGACTCAAATATCACAAAATACGAGCTGCTTGAACAAAAAATGGAAAAATATCAAAAATAAAAAAACCAGAAAAAGTTCCCAGGACGATTTCCCCTAGAAGATGATGGAATTTTTCCAATTTGCCTATATATCACGGCAAAGCGGTGAGCCTTGTTCAAAATGTCGTTCCACTTCCGGCATGGTATTATGGAGCAAAATCGGAGTTTTGGAACAAATTTGACGTCCATATTAACTTCTACCGATGATGAGGGATTAAATTAGAATGGGAATGGATTTTCGGTAACTTGGGCTGGAGTATTTTCGGTTGTGTAAGGTAATAGGTAGAGAAGGCTGAAAACTAGAACGAATTGGATGAATTTAAGGAAACAAATTTGAGCCAAACTAGGAAAACAATAAATTTCGAACCCTATTAAGCTAAGAATACCGAAAACCTAAGCTACCCAAAATCAAAAATCTAGACTCTCCAAAAAGAGAGAAAACAATCTGCTATTCGACGTCCCCAATCGCTAATCACGAAGGATGACAAATACGACAATTGTATATAATGTTGCATGTACGTATGTCGCAATAGGTCAAGAATGTTGTAGTGAGAAATTCAAGAAACTTGCTGCAATCAAGATCCCCAACATTCAAATCAAGAAAAGTTCAAGAATTTTAACAAGAACTCTTAGGCGATCCAATTCTAGGGCTTCGACTTTTTTTTGTTTCTTTTTTTTTTATGTTTGTCGATCACTTTTTCCCCTAGAATGTCACACCAATTTGGATTGAACCACGACTAGCAAGAGCTGGCGTGGCTCTGATACCAAATTTATGATACAACCAATGAATGTATGGAAGCGATAACTCGAACACACGTCAAGTAAAAGGTTGATTTAATCCAAACAGAAATTGAACTAACAAAGATTAAGACACCTATTATGCTGACCTAAATCATAAAATTGAACAAGAATAAGAACAAGACATGAAATAATGCAAAACTAGCAACTAAAACCCTAGAAGAACACTTGATTGGAAACTATAGTAAATCAACTCTGATTACGCTCAAATTTTAACACAAGTTATCAATTGAAGTCAGAAACCACATATCCAAAATTCAGCAAATTTGCAAAAGGTTGAAAATTGGCATGGTGGTTAAATTTTCGAACTATTAGGGCTTGGACCTATGATAGATAAGTAGGAATGGCAGGACCTAAACGAGCTAGGCTTCATTAGCCTAAGCCAGTTCTCCTTTTATAAGCGATTCTCAATGCCTCTCGCGCTCCTGGTCATATAGGGCTGATCAACCAAAGGCGTATGTGAAACAAGACCGAAAAAATGAAGTTTTCCAATCAGTGACTCAAACCTATTGTCGAATCGTACTCAGCAGAATATGGAGGTACTTATGGAAGAACATGCCAATATGGTATTTCACAATTAAGTGATAGACGTGAGGAACGCGGCGCAAAAGAGGCTTGAGGGTTTGTTAAGAAAGGCAGCAAGGGCCGACGAAGGGGGGAAAACGAAAGGCCTTTGCGTTAGATGCTCTTTACCCTCTCCATAATGATGGCTTTGTTGTCTTGGGGAGCATTGAAGCCTGCTTCTTCTCCAAAATTTTCTTGGTCATCAATATGACCCCTTAATAGAATCGATCTAAATCTCTGAACAATCAAAATTTTGTACTTTTGTCGGATCCTTCCTTTGTCCTGATCGAGCTTATACTTTTGTACTTACTGGGATCATATATCTTCTCTTTACGAGTATATAAAATACATATATGTACTAGAAGATGTTGAATAAACTCATGTAGAAAGTGCTCTCTCAACAAAACTGTTGGAAATTTGAATTCCGATAATGTGCTACGAAGAGATAAAATTTTTCAGTTGAAACACAAAGGTTTGGTTAAGACAACCACTCGTATGGTATGCCTACAGGGACCGTGCACTCTAGAATGATTGGAGATGTGTAGCAAGCACAAGTTGTTGTCATTTAGTCAAAACCGGTGCAAAGGTTCAAGTGGATGGCATCGAACCGCACGTGTGTCAGGCATACATACGGTATGCCCATACCGCCTGAACCACCGTGCGAACAAACACGACTTTTAGAATTGCCTCACAACTTTTCATGCCTTGGGGTGGTTGAAGACCGAAGGGACGCGTCAGTTAGGGCATAGTTGTGTCTATCACGCGAGTATGGTATGCCCAAACCGACTGTGCGGCTTGGAAGTTGGAGGCGGTTATGGCCGAACCAACACACATTTTCGGACGCACCCCTTCACGAAAAGGCACTTTCATGCTATAAATAGACCTTCATATGGAATATTTAAAAAACCAATTCCAAGATAATCAATCTATTTATATAGTTCGAGTCCTAGGATCAAATACTCAGTCCTGTGTATCGAATTGTTCGCCGGATCTTCGACACATAGTGGTGCAACGTCTCAAGTTCACCCTGAACCGTTGTATCTTAGAGACAATTGCTATAGAACCGCCTGCACAATAGCGGTGCAATATTGTCTTACGATTGTTTGAAAAATGATGTGTGATACGTGTACGAAAATGAAAGACAGAAATACGAAACGGAGGCTAGAGTTAGACTCTATTTCCGCGGTATATTATCCTTGATTGTCTTACTCCTTCAATTTATTCTATGGTCTCTCATTTTCAAAATGCTCGAGACATTTGGAATGCTTTGAAAGATATGTATACTTCCAAACGTTTCAATCCAAAAAGACAAGAGTCGTCATAGGATAAAGTGACGAAGGGTTCACTTTGAGAGATGAGCCTAAAATGCTCACGATAGCTCTATCTAGGCCATATGGTCCATTTTGGAGAGAAGCGTCTACAATGAAATGAGGCACATCATTGACAACATGGATGCAATTTTGAAAAATTGCACTTAGGAGTTAATTGATGACTCTGTTCAATCCTATCCTTTGGGATATGAGTGGAGCTTCTCAAGGAAGTATAATGCCGATGGTTCGATTGGTAAGTACAGAGCGTTTTTGCTTGCAAAATGCTTCAAGGTTAAGGATGATCTTTATGATTAGCCCGTGTAGACAAAGAAGGCCTATATGAGGTTTCTTTGGTCGTGTACATATTGTAAATATATGTAATGGAAGGCTTATGTATATGTAAAGCCTTCAAACGAAAGCTAAGCATATATATATATATATGATGTAATGCTACTTGTACTTGTAAATAAATAAATTGTACATGTTTATAGCTTTGCTTGTTCATTTTTTGTAAATGCAACAACTTGATTCAAATCTACTTCTTTGTAGAAAAAATCGAGATAAGATATAAGAATAATGTCAAATATTTACTACAAGTATACAAACTAATGGATTTTAACCATTAAAGTATAGATAAAGTAGAAAAAGATTAATTTGTATGTAGAATTTCAGAAAATCTTTATAAAGTTAACATGGTCTTTATAAAAGAGGAAATTCTATCTTGAGTAAAAACATTATGTGATATTCTAGAGTAGTGAAGTTTATAAGATATAAACAATAAAATCACTACAAGGTTTAGAAGTCCTTGTCTTAAAGTAATCAATGTTTGATGATATAAATCAAACTATGTAATAAATGTGGGGGAAATGATTACTTAAGACAAAAAGAAATAAATATAGTCACTAATGTATGTTCATAAAGATAGGCTGATACATTAGAAAGATGATTCATTAAAAATGGATAGATCTGTTAAAAAGAAGATACATATTTTACAATGATACATGTGTTCATTGAAATGTGGGGGTATCAAAATGATACAAAATCATGAAGTAAATAATACTTCACTTGAGGAATTTTGACTAGAAAGTCAAAATTTGAGAAAATAAAGTTTGGTTACTAGAATAAAAATATCTTGAGTAAAATCTTTGTTGGAAAGATTACTATGATATATTGTCTTGTTAAAACTTTCGAGTTGAAAGTATTACTAAGATGATTAAGTCGTGTAGTAAACTTGGTCAATTGGAAAGGTTGTTAAAAGACAAATAAGATATCAAAATAGTAATTTCCTTCAAAAAGTACTAAGATAAATTCTAGTAGACAAATAAACTTTATTAAGTGGAAAACAATGTTCTTATTTAGATGGTGAAACTAGAACGATAAAAATCTTCTAGTATTTATGTCTATTGGAAATATAACCAAGACATAAAGTGCATCATTTAGTAAACATAAATTGGGAAATGTTACTATGACATATAAATACCATCTAGTATAAATATATCAAGGAAGATGAAACGTCATAGAGACTTTATAGTTTATGCAATTGAAGATGAGCTTAAGACAATCAAAGAAACATTGTCTAGCTCTGACGCAACATTCTGGAGAGAAGCAATTAATAGTGAGATCCAGTCGATTATGAATAATCATACCTGGAAACTTGCCGATCTCCCTTCTGGTATTAAACCTTTAGGATGCAAATGGATAAGGAAAAGGAAATATAAGGCCAATTGATCAATCAAAAAATATAAGGCTCGTCTGGTAGCCAACGGCTTCAAACAGAAAGAAGGGTATGATTATTTTCATACACACTCTCTTGTTACAAGGATAACTTCTATAAGAATGCTTATAGCAATAGCACCCTTGTATAATCTCGAGATACATCAAATGGATGTACAAACAACCTTTCTAAATGGAGATCTGATTGATAAAGTCTACATAGAACAACCCAAAGGGTTTGTAGTTCCATGAAAATAAAATAAGGTATGTAGACTTCTTAAGTCCTTGTACGGACTCAAGCAAGCTCCTAAAGAATGGCATGTGAAGTTTGAAAATACAATGTTGGCAAATAACTTCAAGATAAATGAGTGTGACAAATGCGTCTACATAAAAGGCACACCAAATAATTTTGTAATCTTATGCCTTTATGTAGATAACATGCTCATAATGGGTAGTAATCATGATATAATCATGAAAACTAAAGAGATGCTGAAAATAAATTTTCAAATGAAGGATCTCGGGAAAGCAGATGTGATTCTAGGTATAAAAGTTTCTAGAACATCTGATCACAATCTCAATATGTTGAGAACGTGCTAAAGTGATTTAAAGCTTTCGATTTACCTCCAACTAAGACTTCTGTAGATCTAAATCTACATTTAGCTAAAAATCGAGGAGATCCAGTATCTCAATTGGATTATGCTAGGGTCGTCGGCAGTTTAATGTATCTTGCTAATTGTATAAGACCTGACATAGCATATTCAATAAGTAAGTTAAGTCGATTCACAAATAATCCTAGAAAAGATCACTGGATCACCTTAACAAGAGTATTGAGGTATTTAAAATACACCTCAACTCATAGTATTCACTATACTAACTACTCAATTGTATTGGAAGGGTATAGTAATGCGAATTAGATAGTAGACACCAATGACTCCAAATCCACAAGTGGATATGGATTCACAATTGGTGGTGGAGCAGTGTCATAGAAATCCTCTAAGCAAACATGTATGGCTAGGTCTACAATGTAATCTGAATTCATAGCATTAGACAAAGCTGGTGAAGAAGCTGAATGGCTCAGAAATTTCTTAAAGATTATTCCCTGTTAGGAAAAAACTGTGCCTCCTGTAATGATACATTGTAACAACATGTCATCAATAAGGAGAGCACATAATAATATGTATAATGGCAAGTCTCGACATATTCGTCGAAGACGCAATACCATTAGACAATTGATCACAAGTCTTGACATATTCGTCGAAGACACAATACCATTAGATAATTGTAAAGTCAAAGGACAATATAGCGGACCCGTTTACTAAAGGTATTAATCGTGATCAATTGTATAATGCAGTAAAGGGAATAGGATTGAAATCCATAAACTAAAAGAATGTTTATAATGGTAACTAAACCAAGATGATTGGGGATCCTAAGAACTTGGTACAATGAGACAACTAAGTTATAAATGTTCAGTTGTGCACTTGGAAAAACACAACATGAAATCCATTCTTAAAACTGCCTAAGTGCAAAAACATGTTGAATGTGGTAAAAGGGTAAAGCTCTATAAGCTTTTAATGATTCCTAAGGTCTTAAAGAAAGACAAAGTATGGCATGATACTTAATAGAAGATCACCTATATAAGTGAGAAGTGAGGCCGCTTCAATTTACAACACTTATGAATCCGAGATATGGTCCAAGGCCGAAATGGACACAACGTGAGAACAAAAGATATCAGATCTATTATTGTGTGTATGCCATTATCTTGGTTTAGACAAAAGTTGACCAATTCAAGATATCGCGTTCACCGAGGAGCAAGTAAGTCCGATAGCATTACACTAAGGAAGATTCAAAGCCAAAAGCTATCTATCTCAATGCAATAATAAATCATCGGGACTGTTTATACATGCATTTGTATTAATCATCATTCATGTTGGGGATTGTTGGAAATTTGAATTCCGATAATGTGCTACGAAGAGATACAATTTTTCAGTTGAAATAAAAAGGTTTGGTTAAGACAACCACTTGTATGATATGCCTACAAGGACCGTGCACTCTAGAATGATTGCAGGCGTGTAGCAAGCACAAGTCGTGGTCATTGAGTTGAAACCAGTGCAAAGGTTCAAGTGGTTGGAGTCGAACCACACGTGTGTCAGGCACACATACGGTATGCCCATACCGCCTGAACCACCGAGCGAACAAACACGACTTTTCGGAATTTCCTCGCACCTTATCATGCCTTGGGGCGGTTGAAGACCGAAGGGACGCGTCGGTAGGGCATAGTTGTGTCTATCACACGCGTACGATATGCCCATACCGACTGTGTGGCTTGGAAGTTGGAGGCGGTTATGGCCGAACCAACACACCTCTTCGGACGCACCCCTTCATGAAAAGGTACTTTCATGCTATAAATAGGCCATATGCATATGGACGATTTAAAAAACCAATTCCAAGATAATCAATCTAATCATATAGTTCGAGTCCTATGATCAAATACTTAGTCCCGAGTATTGAATTGTTCGCCGGATCTTCGACACATAGTGAAACGTCTCAAGTTCAACCCAAACAGTTGTATCTTGGAGGCAATTGCTGTAGAATAGGTTGCACAATAGCAGTTGTCTTATGGAAATAGAGTCTAACTCTAGCCTCGGTTTCATATTTCTGTCTTTTCATTTTTGTACACGTATCACACACAATTTTTCCAACAAAAACTTGAAGGCTAAATACTGGAAAAAAAAAATCTAGCTTATTGTAGAATTCATGATAAGAGATAAAAAAATATTATAATTCACACCATTGCGCCTTTAGATGAATGAATACAACAATACATATGTTATTTAAGAGTAATATTTTCGTCAAAAATATATTTTATAGAAATAAAAAGGGTTAATTGTCAAATAAGACCTGGCTTTTTATCAAATTTTTGTTTTAACCCTTACTTTTTAAATTTGCCTAAAAATATCTCAATTTTTATTTTTTCTACTTTTTCCCCCGATAAAATTTTTTCTCCAAATTAATGTTGAATTGGACACCAGAAATGTGAACATGGCAAATCACCGCAACTAATGAAATAACGTACTATTTTAAACAATAAATGTCGTCATTTCATGAAAAATAAAGACTTATAAATATGAAGATTTAACGATTTTTATCTCTATTTTTTTTCCAGAAATTACCCTATTTTTATAGTATTTTATTTTCCCTTATTTTACCTCACGATTCCCACTACGTATATTCCCATACATCTACTAATATAAGGCCAATTAAGAGTTTTGAGATGCAGCATAAACATGAGTAAAGAAGACCATGTGACGAGGAATTAGAAATTCAAAAGGCAAAGGAATCAATAAGTGAGTTCTAAAAGATTCTCCCTTCCCTTATGTATGTATGATATGAAACATTTTTCTGAAATGATAAATATAAATTATAATAATTTAGCCTTCTTAACAAATTAGCTTCAAGCCTTCATAATCTTTGTCGTCATCTCACTAAAATTTTGCAGTCGTACACAATATGGGATATCTAGCGCGCGTATATATATATATATATATATATATATATATATATATATATATATATATATATATATATAGGGAATGGATCAAATAAAAATCATCCCTTATATGCAAACTAGAAACCATATCTACACCTTTAATTTAATGTGACTAATGGCTGAGATTTAATTGTGTTTTCTAGCAGATTAGTGTACGCACATGTACTCTTAAGGATCTTTTTGTCCTTTTGTTTATTTGTAACTGAATTTTTGTAATTAATGGGATCCATAATTATAGCATGTACGGTTGTTTTTTTTAGAATTTCAGTAAATCATGAATAGTTATACTATTCAGATTTGTTAGATGTAATATTTACTTTTTTTTTTAGTTTAATTTTATTCATTTGTGTTACATTTCTTAAATAATTTACATAATAAATATATTCATATGAGGTTTTGTTATGGTTCTTCACGATGACTTAAACATGTAGTTTATGTTTGAATAGATGCAGAAAATTTAATATACTTTTTCAATGGTGTTCTTTCTATGTATTTTATAGCTTTATGGAATTTTGAATTATTTCAGATTCTTTAATTAAGATAATTTTCGTAATTACCATCATTTACAATTTAATTAGAGATTCGGAATTTAATGTTTGTCATTTACTATAATAATGTTTAAATGTATTCATCATAATGTTTCATGATATTTACAATTTCATTATCCTCAAAAATTAAAATAAAAAACAAATATACAATTTCATGTTTTGAAATTTATTTTTGTAACTAGCAACATCAATATTTTCTGTAGAATTATAATAATGGTTTACCGTATTTAGCATAATATTGTGTTATACCAATATAATGTTTTACAAATAATAATAAATGTTTAACTATAGTTTACAAATTATATAGTGTCAAAAAGTATCGATCTAAATGCATGATAACAAAATCAATGTTTATTTAAGTTAAATATAATGTTGTGATTTCTTCAAAATAATGTTGTGAATTCTGAAACATAATGCAAAATGTTACATTTCCACAAGAACATTATAATATAATGAAAAAAATACACTAACATTTTATCCAAAAATTTAATTAGTTAATGCAAAAAAATTTAACATAATATTTTTATATATTTAACATAATGTTTTCTATCTCAATTTAGTTAATGATTTACAAAATCATTTGTTTAGAAGATAATGTTCCTCAAATACTTTAATAATATTTTTATATATTTAACATAATATTTTCTATCTCAATTTAGTTAATGCTTTACAAATTACTTGTCAAGATTTAATGTTCCTCAAGTAATTTAATAATGTTTTTTTTATATTTAACATAATATTTTTCTATCTTAATTTATTTAATGCTTTATAAATCATTTGCTCAGGAATTAATGTTTTATCATTAATCTATCATTTGCTCAGGAAATAATTTATGATATGGTCAAAATTTTATCGTATATTTTTATCACAAGATTCTAATGTTCTAGCAGTTTATTCTATGTTGTTGTATTGATGATTAAATGATTTTTCATAAAATTGTATTATTTAAATCCCCTATATTACATTGCTAAACTATAGTACATTTTATCCATCAAATAATTAATGTTGTTTATAATTTCTAATTATGTTTCCGTTAACAAGATATAAATAGTATGATAAAGCTATTGTACATTTATAATTAATGTTTTGAAGATCACAATATAATGCTTTAGAGTCGGTAATATAATGCAGAAATATTACGTCAATATCAATAAAATAGTTGTAAATGAAAACAATTGATAAATAACGGCAAATTCATATGTTTTACCATAAAAAATATACATATTAATATACACTACTAGTATTTGATAATTGTTTGGTTAATTCAAACAATATAACAATAAATATGATTGATGGTCCCGATACGAGTTCTGGTGTATGGGAGGGGGGGAATACACCAGATAGGAATTTTAAAAATAACCCCCAAAATTACCACAACTGAGTAAAAAGACTCAGCTGGAATCACAACTGAGTAAGAAATCTCAGCTGGAAAAGTGGTGTTGTGATGAATGTGGTGGAAACAACAATAACTCGTATAAAATAACTGACGCTCAGATGCAAGGTCGGTCAACAACCAAAACAGTTAAAATGTAAAGATGCAGTTTTGAGTGCTGGTTAGTTGGTCAGTTGGATATGCAAAAAGTAACTGAACAGAAAACACAACACAAAGAAATTACGTGGTTCGGAGAGAACTCCTACGTCCACGGAGAGTTGTGAGACCACACAACTCAGTCCAAATTCTTTAGGACACCTACCACAAAGCTTACGCGGGCTTTGCAACCGTACAGATAAGTTTGCGGGTACTTATCTACCTTACAGATAAGTTTGCGGGTACTTATCAACCTTTCTACTCAATTTCGGGAAGAGCAGGATCCTAACAACCTTTTTAGGGGATGTGTATAAGGGTGAGTTTTCCAACTACTAGCTCTAACAAAGAAGTGAGCTAGGATCTAAGCTTGAACGAATGAAGACTCAAACTAAGATTGAAAACACCAAGACAGATTCTAACTCTCTATGAACTCTCAGCTAGTGATGTTCTTAGAGAATAATTGCAGTTTAGCTTGTGCGCAGTATATCGTCGTTCTTTCGCTCGTCTGTCTCTTCTCTTGTGTCTTCTCCTGTGTTTGATGAACGAATGAATGCCTCTATTTATAGGCGGTGAGAATCAATTAGCCGTTGGAAGAGCCGTTGATCTCTGTTCTGTGAAAATGATGGCTTGTCTCTCATCTCTGCAGATTTTCCCGATTTGGCAACTATGAACTTCTGCTTTCCTTTTGAGACAACCTTGTGTTGGGCCAAATAAGGTAATGACAGAACGTCAAACCTTCACGTGACTTCCTATTTGAAATTCAAATTTCAACCTTTGTCTTTCAACATTGGTTGGTCGGTTGAGACATTCGATCTTCATCCGAGTGGTCTTCAGCTGATGTTCCATCTGATCGCTACCTTCATCTGACCTTCTGTCTGAATAGGAACAGTTGAACCCTCATCTGCCTTGAACTTCATGTTGTCGATATATCAGATTAAGTCCTCCAACTGATGTTCCATCTGATCAGGTGGATTGTCATATCTGATGAACAATTGATAACTCAGATGTTTTCTTCCATCCGATGTTCTATCCGAGTAAAGCCATGTTTTCGTCTTCAGCTGGAGTCCTGTAAAGATAAAATCTGAATATTGCTCAAACAGCGAGCCTAGATACTAACATTAGGATATGGCAACATCTACTCGGTTGGGGTCAGTTGGTTTTGGAATCAATCAAAACTTTACTTAAATTTCCCAACAATTTCCCCCTTTTTGATGATGCCAAAACCCTACTGATCTAAACCTTACTGACCTATCTAAAATCTCAGCTGAAATTCTAGACAGTCTATAAGATTAAACATCAAAGGGTTAGCGCAGTTATAACATGGTATTGAAATAACTTTGCGATTCAGAGCTTGGACAACTGGAAAATTGTCTGTCAAGGTGAATCGGATATATGATGAAAGTTTTCATTACTACTGATTTGTTTACACAGATAAGCATAGAAAATCAATTACATCAGTGGCTCAAAAACTTTATCTTGGCTAATACTTCAGCCCATACTTGCCAAAAATCCTGACAAAAATATCTCTCTTGGCATCTGACTCCTTCGAGATATCTACTCCATGTTCTTGTCATACTTTCTTGGCTTCAGCTGCGATCTTCTGCCTGTTGGGATTTCTTGTCTCTGGGATGAATGGAGGAAGATAAGTAACCTTCTGAGGGACAGGGACGGTATTCATGTCCAGCTTTGCATCAATCATAGCTCGTCTGAACTGGCTGAACATGCCCGGATTCCCAGAGTGCAGCTCGGTTAGGGCTTCTTTGAACGCTCTTCTTGGATCTTCAGTTGCGAACACCTTCCTGTAGTAGAAATCATTCACAAATTCTTGTTTGAATGATTCCCAATCATCATTCCATTCTGCCGGCATCCATTTATCAACATGTTTGAAGCGTCCCTGGAGCTTGATCTTTCCCGGCAGTCTTTGCTGCTTCATTCTTGCTTCAGCCTTCACTTGGTGTTTTTCAATGCGTCGTCGGCATCGGGAGGCAACATTTCTATCCAAGTTGTTGGTAACCTTGGCAAGCTCTTCCTCGAACTTGTTCACTCTTGTTGCCTGGTTGGCTGCGAATTTCTTCACCCATTCCGGATTCATGTAATCCTTCTTCGGAACATCCATAGCCTTAGTAGCGGAATACACTCTTCGGTTGTAATACCGTCGAGTTCAGCATCGATCTCGACTGCAATCTCGGCTATGGAGTTGTAGGAAACTCCATACTCCTTCGCCTGCTCTATGTCCTTAGCCATTTCTTCTCCTCCGACAAAAATGGATTTCAGCTGTTCTTGTTTCTTGTCGGTTGGCTTCTTCTTCGGAGCGGACTTCTTCGCTGTCTTCTTCGGCTCGATCTCTTTCAGCTGAGATTCCTTTCCGGCTGTCAACTCTTCTTCAGCTTCTTACATCTCATCTTCCCCCTTTTTGGCATCAGCCATAAGGCTTGCGACTAAGCCATCCAGAGAAGTGAGTTTTTGTTCAGCCTGCTGAATCCGATTGAAGAGCTCATCTACTGCACATTCCACATCAACCTTCTTCACCAGTTCATTGTCACGACGCTCTTGGTCAGCTTTCTTCATGGCGGCGAAGGTTTCAGTGACTTCAGTTTGAAAGGCGACGAACTCAGCCCATTTCTGTTCGAACCGGAAATCCCATTCTTTGTCTTGCATCTGTTGAGATTTGGCAAGATTGGATTCTGAGATGGACTTGAACACGTTCAGTTCTGATTTGATTCCAAGAACTGTTGTCTTCAGGTCATTGATATCCTTGCTGGTGGATGTTGAGAGATCATCCAGCTTCATCTTCATCACATCATGTTCTTCCAGCAGCTTCCTGTGCTTCTCATCCTGAGCTTCAATCATCCTCAGCTGTTCTTCTCAGTTGACCTGGATGTTGGCAATCATCTCCTTCCTCAGCTGATTGACCCTCTCAGCGATCAGCTAGCAAATTTCATCTGAGGAGGGTGCTGGCTGTTCAGCTGGTGCTGGTTGTTCAACTGGTGCTGGCTGTTCAATAGTAACCATGACATGGCGATTGGCCAGGTACTGTTGAAGTTCTTCTTCTTCCTGCTTTGCTGCTGCTGCAGCTGCGTCAAGATCATCTACAAAATCAGCAGACTTGGTAAGCATGTTGTCAAGGAAAGTGACACAATCTTGTTCTGTTGTCTCCCTTGTGTCTCTTCCTTCTGCCTTGCTGACATCCAGACAACGAGTCAGTAGTGCGATCTTGTTGTTGTACGCAACTTCAAGGTTGGTATAATTGAAGTATTCCCTCAGACGGGACTCATCTGCCTTGAGCTGGTTCCAACTGTGTATCCGGATGGTATCTTCCTTGACATACCAGTGGCTGAAAATTATGTTGAATTGATACAACAGTTCAGTTCCGAGCGTGGCAAAGGTGGGCATGTCGCGCGCCTCGGGGAACATACCAATCAGCTTTTGAAAGCAATATGCCAGCTTGCCTTCATGTTCCAGCGCGATAGCTTGACGATCAGCTTCTTCGTCAATGGGGGAGGGAGAGAGATTGTCATATGGAATCGGTTCAAGGGTTTCCTCAACATTGGCCAAAGAAGTGGTCTTAATGTTGGCATCGAGTGGAGAGCTCGGAATTTCTGACTGGGTGGTAATGTTGGCATCGAGAGGTTCCTCAACATTGGCGAAAGAAGTGGTCTCAATGTTGGCATCGAGTGGGGAGCTTGGAATTTCTGACTGAGGATCGGTTGCGAGAACCTGTCTGTGTTGTACGGCATCAGCTCCTGCCGTGGGGGAGGTCGGAACATCTTCTGATTTCTTTGATGAGGAAGAAGCATCCGATGAGATGTTCGGCTCAACTTCTGGATCGGTTTCCAGCCCTTCCATTTCATCTTGATGGGAAGACCTCTCCTTCCTAGTTCCACTTTCACGAGGAACAATTTCAAAAGCATCCTTGTCAACTGAGTGACTAGACTCAGATGGTACCTCCTCAGCTGGTACATCCTCAGTTGGTTTTGCAACTGACTTCTTGATGCGAACCCTCAATTTCTTCTTACACGGTTCCTCCTCTTGATCTTTATCTGACTCATCTCTGAGTCAGCGAGCAGCTGTGGATTTGGAAGAGTGGCCGGCAGCTGGAGGTAGCTCCTCAGCTGTATCTTTCTCCACAGCTGGTTTTACAGCTTCCCGTTTGTCTTTGGGAGTGTAGACACTCCGAATCACATCCAGAGCCTTCTTGGCTATTGGGAACAACATCTGTCTTTTGACTGGGGTCTCCTCACAGTCTTCCCACACCATGTTCTGATCCTTCGTGGCAAGAAGTATCAGGGCAGATATTTTGACTCCAAAGTTGAGAGTTCCCTTAACACTCAAAAACTTTTCCCCGGAATCAGTTGTAGTTTCTGTAATCTTCTGCTTCTCCATTGTCAACTGGTGTTTGAAGTACTTGAACCAGTTGATGTTGTGCTTGTGCTTGTGCTCCAAAGCTATCAGCTGCTTGAGCTTGGGTCGGCTGACGTCTCCAAAAGCTCCGCTGTATCCGAAGATAACCTTGGATACAACATCAAACAGAAGTCGATGCTCGGGTTTCAACTTTGTTCGCTGCAGGTTGCTCCTCAATCTTTGTGGGGTGATAAGAGCATTCTCCAGAAATAGATCTGCATCCGCATCTGAGATGTTTTCGACGGCGTCCGTGGCAGTCTGATTCGGTGGAATGATTAAGCGTAGTATCTCGGAAACCGGTATGGAGATGGTGACACGGCGGATAGTTCTGGCAGGGACGTCGCACTGTCGACAGGAGATTTCTGAAACGAGGCCATCTCGGCTGTAGATAGGAGATTTCAGGTTCATTTAGAATTCTCCGACCTATCGCCTGAGTAAGTAAGTGGGGAAGAGCGTTGCCCACTCAAGAAGACCATTCTCCCTGAGAAGATCGGCGAGGGGGGATAACACTGGTGAGTCCAGTGCTTCTTCAGACAGAATCTGCTCAAAATAGATTTTGGATAACATCATGTCAAAAGATTCCTCGAACGATGAAGGAACAAGGGCTGGTCCTGAAGATGCCATCTTCTTTCCTTGAGATGAAGTTTTTGGTGTCATTTAGTATTGCAGTGTAGTTTATATATAGAGAGAAGAAAAGAGGAAGTTAGCAGAAAAATGGTGAGACATAATCAGAGACGAAGATGAACAGTTACTCAGATAAACACAAGTATAGAAGGTAAGAAATCACTTCCTGATTTTCCGCCTTTTATAGGTTAGTGGGTCGTTTGAAATCGATGGCCAAGATTGTATGGCGCGAATCCATCAACGGCTGAGATCTCGCGACTGTTGACTAACTTTGACTGACGTCAAATTTCGAGTTCCAATACGCGCGAGTGAGAAGGTGAACTGTTTTTGTGTCAGCCCAGTCGCACTATAAAGTAAGGCTATTGATGTTCAGCCGTACTTTACATTAAATGCGCTATGATGGCTATTTTAATCTATCTGACATGCTCAGGAATGTTTGAATTTATTTCAAACATTCACATTGAAGACTTAAACACCTTCAACCATAAATGATACCTGTCAGCTGATGTCGGAATCAGCTGTGTTCCAATGTTGCGACATGCCATCAGCTGACTCGAGTTCGTCTGTTCAGCTGATGTCTGATGTCTTCGGATGGCGATCCGCATCTGAGATTCCCCCTTCATCTGAGCTTCCCCCTCAGATGGATATCTATCTCTTCACCTCGGCTGATTCCTCATCTGATGGATCCAACAATCCAAGGAGATCGCATAACATCTTGAATCGTGCTTCGGCTAGAGGTTTGGTGAAGATATCTTCTCTCTGAATCTCAGTTGGAATCTTCTCCACAGATACATCCTTCTTCTCAATATGATCTCGGATAAAATGATGTCGGATGTCGATGTGCTTCGTCCGAGAATGGTGAACAGGATTCAAAGAGATAGCAATGGCACTTGAGCTATCACAATGGATGGGAACCTGTCCAGTTGCTACTTCATAATCTCTCAGCTGTTGCTTGAGCCACAACACTTGCATGCAACAACTACCGGTAGCCATATACTCTGACTCGGTTGAAGAAGTGGCAACACATGCTTGTTTCTTGGAGAACCATGAAACTAGCTTGCTTCCCATGAACTGACAGTGTCCAGATGTAGACTTCCTGTATAACCGATCTCCAGCTAGATCCGCATCTGAGTATCCGGACAGTTGGATATTGTCATCAGCTGGATATCACAACCCAACATTAACAGTACCCTTCAGATACTTAATGATGTTCTTTGCTGCCAACATGTGTGCTTCCATCGGCTGAACTTGGAACCGAGCACACACTCCAACCGCGTAAGATATATCTGGCCGACTAGCGGTTAGATATAGCAAAGAACCAATAATCCCTCTATACTTACTGGCATCCACGAGTTTTCCCTCAGATTCGGGTTTAATCTTCCAGTTAGTATTCATCGGGATCCTTGTGTTTTTACTTGTCTGCAATCCAAACTTTGCGATGAGCTCCTTTGTATATTTGGACTGATTAATAAATGTCCCTTTTGATGACTGCTTCACTTGTAGCCTAAGAAAATAATTCATCTCACCCATCATCGACATCTCGAATTTGTCCTTCATGAGAGTTGAGAATTTCTCGCACAGCTCCTCAGACTTGGAACCGAATATGATGTCGTCAACATAGATTTACACAACAAGTATGTCTTCTCCAACTTTTATGGTGAACAGTGTTTTGTCAACTGACCCTCGTTTGAACCCCGAGTTCAGAAGAAAACCACAGAGAGTGTCATGCCAAGCCCTAGAGGCTTGCTTCAATCCATAGATTGCTTTCTTCAACTTATACACTCTTCCATCACCAGTCTCAAAACCGGGAGACTGTTCAATATAAACATCTTCCTTAATATCACCGTTGAGGAAAGCACACTTCACATCCATCTGATAAACCTTGAATTTGTGAAATGCGGCATAGGCTAGAAATATTCGGATGGCTTCCAACCTTGCAACAGGTGCGAAGGAATCCTCGAAATCAATTCCTTCTTGTTGGCAATATCCCTGAGCTACCAACCTTGCCTTGTTTCTCACGATAAATCCAATGGCGTCTCTCTTGTTCTTGAAAATCCACTTTAATCCAATGACTTTAACACCATTTGGTCTTTCTACCAACTCCCATACACAGTTGTGTAGAAATTCATTCAGCTCTTCTTGCATGGCTGTTGTCCAATGAACACAGTTGAGAGCTTCCATAACATTCTTCGGCTCTGGCACATCAGCTACGAAACATGAAATCATGGCAACATCTCTGGCTTGCTCGAACTCCTCAAGAACTGCCAACTCCTCAGCATATTGGGCGTAAGTGCTGGAATCTTTCTCAACTGAGTCTGAATTTGCAACTCTGCTCCTAGTATGCACACCCTTGGCTGGATCTCCAATGATGTTGTCCTTGGAATGATCTTCATACCATCTCTTGTTGCGTCTTCCTTCTTCTTCCAACAGTGGCAGTTCCGTGATTTCAAATGATGGGATAACCTGAGCCGTGGGAGATGCTGGGATCTTCAGAACTGGTGATTTATCTGCTGTTGAAACTGGATCCTCAACATGGATAATATTTTGAACCGGGCTAGGTTGGGCTTCGGATGCTGATGTAGTTGGAGTAACATCAGCTGAAGTTCCCCCTTGAGATGAGCTGGGGTCCTCACATTCATCTTTAGAGGAATAAGGATCATCATCCTCGGTTGCCCATACCAATGGTTCAGCCAGATTCTTCTGCCTTAGAACCTGCGATCTGGTGGGAGCTGGTGGAACATGTGGATCTACTTGTTGTCCTTTAGCCTGTTCCCTGCACTCAAAAGTAGATTCATCAAAACTAACATGAGGTGTTATCTCCACAACACGAGAACTGTTGTTAAAAACTCTATAAGCCTTGATCCGAGCGGCATATCCGAGAAATATGCCCTTCGAAGCCTTGGCGTCAAAAGTTTTCAACTGAGTCTTCCCATTGTTGTGAATATAACACTTAGAACCAAAAATGCGAAAATATGAAATCAGGCTTCCTGCGTCTCCATAGTTCATATGGAGTCTTTCCCAACCGCTTGGTCAAAAGAGACCGGTTCTGAGTGTATCATGCTGTGTTGATTGCCTTAGCTCAAAATCTCTTTGGCAGAGCTGAGCTTGTCAACATGGATGTAGCAGCATCCTTCAGCGTTCGGTTTCTTCGCTCGGCTACTCCATTCTGTTGTGGAGTACGAGCAGCCGATGTTTGATGAGTGATTCCGTGTTTCTCACAGTATTCGATGATGGTTTCATTGAGGAACTCAGTTCCATGGAGTGATCGGATAGAAATGATTTTCATCTCTTGTTGGTTAGATATTCGATCCATCAGCTTGGGTAGCTCATCTCGGGTTTCACTCTTGTGACACGTGAAAATGGTCCACGTGTACCTAGAGAAATCATCAGTAACAACAAGTGTATATTCGTTACCGTTCATGCTCTTGGGAGTAACAGGCCCGAAGAGATCCATATGGATCAGCTACAATACTCGGTCGGTTGATGGAATCATTTTCAACCGAAAGGAGGATCTAGCGAGCTTTCCCAGCTGACAAGCACTGCAGATATGTGTTGTTGAAAACACACGGTTCGGAATTCCCTTTGCATGTTCCTGTCTTACAAGGTGGTTCATTGTCTTGAAATTCAGATGGTTGAGCCTTTTGTGCCACAGCCAGCTCACATCTGAACTGCTCTTTGATAACAGACAGGTTTCAGGAGGACTACTATTCCAATCTGCATAGTAGACATTCCCGGTTGGGCATCGATTTCCCAACAATATGACTTGCTTTGTTCTGACATTTTTGACCCTGCAGCCCTGCGCATCAAACTTGACAGAGAAACCATTATCACAGAATTGGCTGATGGAGAGCAAGTTATGCTTCAATCCATCAACATATGAAACATTGGGAATAGACACGAGATTGGTTTCAAGGGTACCGTAGCCTTTGGTGTAACCTTTTGAGTTCTCACCAAAGGTAACAGATGGTCCTTCCTTCTCTACGAAACTTCCAAGCAAATCCCTCAGATTTGTCATGTGTTTCGAGCAGCCACTGTCCATCACCCACATGGTATGTGATGCTTTATTCTTCCTCAGCTGTTCCTCCTGCTCCTGCACAGAGAAACACGCTTAGGTCCCCAATTTTAGTTGGGTCCTGGTGGGTTAGAACCAGTTCCCCCTTGAACTGTGGGTCGCTTTTCCCTGTAGATTCGGATAGATTTGTCATTCCAAATTATCTTTCCTTCTCCATCAACTATAACAACACCTCGGTCATCCTTAGGCTTGTTGTTATTGTTGACGTTTTGTTTCTCCACATTGGTTGACTCTGATGGAACCTCTGGTTGTTCTGATGATGGAACCGATGTTGATTCTGATGGTTGAATCCCTGTCGGTTCTATTGATTCCATCCCTTCTGAGGTCGGTTCTGAAGTCAGTTCTGAGGTCGGTTCTGATTGTATCTCCGATGTCTCCGGTTCCTCTTCTGAGTCCTGGAACATTCCCCCTCGGTTGTTATCCTAACCGATGGATTCTTCAGTTCTCCAACCACAGCTCATTTTCCTTTCTCAGCTGCAGTTCCCTTAGCAGGTTGTGTTGTAGGTAATTGCTGTGACATGATGGTTTGATTAAGTTGGGGAGTTGCAGACTCAACCGGATTTGGTTTGGCAACCGTGACATCCACAGCCTTGATAAAGGTTGCGGGTAGAATTCCAGTGTCCTTGACCATGCTGTATCTGAGTCCAGACACGTCATCCATTTGTCTTCGGTAACTGATGAGATTCTCGATGATTTTGGATGATTGATATAGCTTTATCAGGTTGTCCTTCTCAGTTTGTAGATCCTTGAGAAGAACAGCTATATGCTCGGTCTATGCGTCTGACATCTTCATCAGCTGGTCGATCTGTGCCTCTTGCTTGTTCAATTGCTCATGCTGCTCCTTGATCTGCTCCTTCAACTCCTCATCGGTTGGAGCCTTAGTTTGGTTGGCCTCATTCAGTTGACTTTTGAGATCATGAATCTCTTCGGTTTGATTTTTAATCAGATCGTCCTTTTCGGTTAAGGATTCTTCAAGTCTGGCAAACTGTTCTTGAAGATTCTTAAACTCAACCGATTGCTGATGCAATTCCTCACTGAGTTCTAGGAAGTCACCCCAAGAGGGTTCCAACTCTTCATCCACTGTTTCATGCATGTTAGTAGCATTGGAAGAATTTAAATTAACTGGATTAGAATGTACCTCAGCATCATCCTGGTCGGATCCAAATGCCATGAGACATTGATCCTGTCCGATAGCGTTGTTGGTGGAAGTCAGCTCGTTCTCATCTTCGGTGTCAGTGAAGATGTCCATGTCATCAGCTGCTTCTTCTGCAACCATGGCCTTGTTCTTTGCATTTTTCTTGGCCCTCAACGCATTTCTATCTTTCTTCGAAAAATCTGGACAATCAACTTTGAAATATCCCTCTTTGCCGCATTCAAAGCAACTGTTGGTCACAGGCTTTGAGTTATCTCGAATTCGGTTGGATTTATAGAACCGCTTATATTTTCCAAACCGAGTATCCATGTCAGCTAGCTTCTTTGACAAGGCGGCTATACTCTGTTGCAGCTCTTCTCTGCTTGGCTACTTCGAAGCTGTGTCCGCAAATCTTATTGCCCTTGATGTTCGCGGCTTGGAATAGTCGGCTTGAAGTGCTACTGTCTTTGTTCCTGAACCAACATCCTCATGTCGACTCGTCTGCATCGAGGACTGAGTTGATCTTCGTCGGTTCACCTTGTACTCGTTTTCTTTCAGAATTGAGAACAGTGTGTCCATCCCCATCTCTCCAAGATCAGCTTGGCTTTCATGAATGTTGGTGAAGGTGTCCCACTCAGCTGGTAGGGCTTGTAATACTTTGAGATTGATCTCTCTCAAAGTATATTTTCCTCGTCGGATAGACTGAATCCTTCAGATGATATCCATGAACCGAAGCTCCAACTGATCAATGGTTTCATCGACTTTTAGACAGAAATTGTTAAAGTCTTGACAAGCATGGGAGAACTTGTTCTACTTGGTTTCGTCACTCCCTTCACTAAGAGATGCCAAAATGTCCCACATTTCCTTAGCTGTGTCGCACTCTTCTATCCATGGAAGATAGTCTTGTCCAACTGTGGACATGATAGTGCTCTGAGCCCAGATATCCAATTTGCTCACTTTTGCTTCCTCAGGAGTAAAATCTTCTGGCTTCTTCTCGACCATCACCTCAGTTGCATCCCCATCATTGGGATTTGTAGGAGTACGAATGACTTTTTCCATGATGGTGATCGGTCCGGATGTAATCACTTGTTGCATTCGATGATGCTTGGACAGTAGAATCTTCTTCATCCGAGTTTTCCAGGATGTATAGTTCACAACCGAGAACATGATGACAATCTTGTCTTTAACATCTATCTGCACACAACAAACAGACGACAAATGCAAGCAGAAATGCACTAGCGTGAAAAAGATCTATTCAGTTGACCACTGAAAAAAAATTCCTCGATTCACACCTTGTGAAACAGAAACAGCGGTCTTTTGAACCACTACTCTGATACCACTTGATGGTCCCGATACGAGTTCTGGTGTATGGGGGGGGGGGGAATACACCAGATAGGAATTTTAAAAATAACCCCCAAAAATTATCACAACAGAGTAAAAAGACTCAGCTGGGATCACAACTGAGTAAGAAATCTCAGCAGGAAGAGTGGTGCTGTGCGGAATATGGTGGAAACAACAATAACTCGTATAAAATAACTCACGCTCAGATGCAAGGTCGGTCAACAACCAAAACAGTTGAAATGTAAAGATGCAGTTTTGAGTGCTGGTTAGTTTTTCAGTTGGATATGCAAAAAGTAACTGAACAGAAAACACAACACAAAGGAATTACGTGGTTCGGAGAAAACTCCTACGTCCACGGGGAGTTGTGAGACCACACAACTCAGTCCAAATTCTTTAGGACAGCTACCACAAAGCTTACGCGGGCTTTGCAACCGTACAGATAAGTTTGCGGGTACTTATCAACCTTACAGATAAGTTTGCGGGTACTTATCAACCTTTCTACTCAATTTCGGGAAGAGCAGGATCCTAACAACCTTTTTAGGGGATGTGTATAAGGGTGGGTTTTCCAACTACTAGCTCTAACAAAGAAGTGAGCTAGGATCTAAGCTTGAACGAATGAAGACTCAAACTAAGATCGAAAACACCAAGACAGATTCTAACTCTCTATGAACTCTCAGCTGGTGATGTTCTTAGAGAATAATTACAGTTTAGCTTGTGCGCAGTATATCGTCGTTCTTTCGCTCGTCTGTCTCTTCTCTTGTGTCTTCTCCTGTGTTTGATGAATGAATGAATGCCTCTATTTATAGGCGGTGAGAATCAATTAGCCGTTGGAAGAGCCGTTGATCTCTGTTCTGTGAAAATGATGGCTTGTCTCTCATCTCTGCAGATTTTTCCGATTTGGCAATTGTGAACTTCTGCTTTCCTTCTGAGACAACCTTGGGTTGGGTCAAATGAGGTAATGAACGTCAAACCTTCACGTGACTTCCTATTTGAAATTCAAATTTCAACCTTTGTCTTTCAACATTAGTTGGTCGGTTGAGACATTCGATCTTCATCCGAGTGGTCTTCAGTTGATGTTCCATCTGATCGCTACCTTCATCTGACCTTCTGTCTGAATAGGAACAGTTGAAGCCTCATCTGCCTTGAACTTCATGTTGTCGATCTATCAGATTAAGTCCTGCAATTGATGTTCCATCTGATCAGGTGGATTGTCATATCTGATGAACAGTTGATTACTCAGATGTTTTCTTCCATCCGATGTTCTATCCGAGTAAAGCCATGTTGCCGTCTTCAGCTGGAGTCCTGTAAAGATAAAATCTGAACATTGCTCAAACAGCGAGCCTAGATACTAACATTAGGATATGACAACATCTACTCGGTTGGGGTCAGTTGGTTTTGGAATCAATCAAAACTTTACTTAAATTTCCCAACAATGATAGTTATATATCTCTTATGGCGTGAATGCATGAATCAAGGATGCGGTTAATAAGGATCTTTTTTCTAGCCCAAATGTACCCTTATTGGATATTAATCTAATATTTAAAAGATATATTATTTAAAAAGGAAGTATTATTTGGACCATATATTACATTATTTCAATGGTGTAGATCTGGTTTCTAGTTTGCATATAAGAGTTGGTTTTCACTTAACCCCATCCATATATATATATATATATATATATATATATATATATATATATATATATATTCATTTATTAGTCTTATTTGTGTTTGATAACATTTTGTTGGAGTTAATAATCAATAATTATATATGAATCATATCAAATAAGAAGTTGGTTGCACGTTCGCTCTCCTAGTGTAATAAAAAAATCTCATACTCCTTGAGAAAGGCTAGTGATGGAGCTTAAATATGTCAAAGTTCGAATCGATCCTCGTACACTACCCAAAAAATAAAAATAAAAAATCCTTAATTAATTGACGATTAGAACTGTAATTATCTCAACTCGAATGAAACAAATTTAAGCAGTTGCATCCAACATGCAGAATCTTCCACAAACCATCAACCTTGAATATTGCAAAAGTACAAGGAATGTTACTGCATAAAGATTATAAAAAGACTTAGAAAAAGGTAATTAAAATCCCAACTGACACAAGCAAATCCAAGCCGGACATACGAGAAACCAACTACTATCAACTAACGAGAAATTGCGGTCATTGCACAATCAGCAACTTGAAATCCAATTCTCTCTTTGCCCAAATCATAAACAATTTCAACATTTTGTTGTTGGAAGCTTCCAAAAACTCCAGCAGGCCCGTAATGCTCAATCTCGTCCATGCTTTGAAAGAGCAAGCACTTCACCACTGTTGAATTATTCGGAGCACCCATCGCGTAGAACGAGTTCCCCTGTGGAAGAGTGAGACTCACATTGTTCAAGAAATGAAAAGTTATGGGTGGTAGATCATCAACAAGAATATTGTTGAGCTGGCATGGAACGCGGTAGCAGAGATTGAACCCTGATCGCTCCTCTATCTCGGTAGCTCGAGGGTAGCTTATGGCCACCTCGAGGACTTGTAGAAGTTGCGAGTAGAAAGGCTCAGGCAAGTGTGTGTAAGTAGTTCCTGAGTCTATGATCATACCCCCGTTGCCACCAAAGTCAAACCCCTTTAGGTTTAAGGGTATTTTTGTCTGGTTGGCGTTTCCGACAGTTATTGCTTCTAGTCCAATGTAGTAAAAGTTGGGGTACATTGGACTTTTCAACATTGGAGTGAACTGTAAGTAGTCTTTTGAGGTAATTGCTAGGTCTCCTACAATTAAAGGGCTAGAGATATTAGGGTTGTTTGCATATTTAAAAGGCAAAAAACAATGAGAAAAACCCTTTTGGAGAAACCCTAATTGTGATGGGAGTGAGAGAGGGCCCTTTCCAAACCCCGCAATTCCTATAGGCTCTCTATATGTTGCGCCAATGCAACCAAAACAAAATTCTACAATTTCTTGTGTCGAATTAGGGTTACTTGTGTAAACCCTAAGATTGTCTCTAGTGAGAGTTCCGACCACGATGCCATCACCATAGGTGTAGGCAAATGAAGGGCATGGCCTACTACATGTGGACCGGACTAGGGTGCTCAATGAGCACCCAGAAATTATACAAGGGTCAAATGGATTGTCTGAGCTATGTATATTCATACAGAAAGACGTGGAACATAAGTCTCTAGAGGAGGAGGAGGAGCGAGAAGGGGAGAAATTCGCGGTTAACTTGTTGTTTTTATAGTCGTCACACTCTAGGCACTCGAAAGAAAGATTGCCACAAGGCACCCAAGTGAGGTCGCTCCCCGTATCTAGATAGACTTGAATAATTTGAGGGGGTGTGCCTAAATTGAGGGATATGATGTACCCATCTCGAACTTCTTTAAGTGGCACAATCATATCAAACATTCCTTCTGATGGTTTTGTGGATAGTTTCGTGGTGGATTTTGGTGTAGAAATTGATGTTCGAGAATAGGTTAAGCCCAAGACCAGAGATTTAGAAATAGATATTTCTCTTGCATGGGATATTGCAAAGATTAATGTTGCAATGAGAACGAGAAAGGAGTTGAGGGTTGTGATAATGCCAAATGACATGATCTCGAGTTCCTCAATATTAATTATAGTCGTGAAGATGTGAAATGTGATGATAGCCTTCAAACAAACATACCTCTATTTATTGACATGTTAATGGTTGAACAAAACAATTCATTATTCATTAATTTGCTAATCTCACAAAGATTTCGAATTGCATGATCAACACTTAATAATTAATTGTTGAAATTTGGATGTGTAATTTTGAACTTACAGAAAACGATTGGCTAAGAATAAGTATGTTTATCTGAATGTATAAATTAATAATATTATTTTTGAATGTATGCTTTTCTAAAAGTAAATTTTCATGATTGATAGTGACCAACTGATTTTGTCTGCAGTTTTTTGCTTAATGTAGAAAGAGAGAAAAGCGGGTGTTTCTTGAATTGACATAAAACATGCATGCTATTAGTATATTAAAACTGACAAAACATATACTACTGCGCATGCTTTTATTTTATGAATTAATGATGTGTGATAAAATAGTATCATTAGTTAGTATTTTAATAACATTAGAGAATATATAGAAGACAAGAGCATCAAACATCAATTAAAATATTGTAGTTAAGAGGTCTCCTTGTGGAACTTCATAACTCATAATTAGTGCTCGCCATGAGCATTGCATGTGTAATAACTCCTCAAATACTATATCTTCCCACTTGTAAGGTATATTTGCAATGAAAGTCCTATGATTTGGGGTGGTTGTACAATTCACTCCTACTCAAATCACGATTTGCATTTATAAGTCCTATGATTTTCTTAAGAATATTATTAATTTTGTGACCTACAAAATTAGGGTTATACCCTTTCGGGCTAGGGCCGACCAATGCTCGATGACAGCTCTAATCTCAACCATGCATGTCGTAAAATATTGCGTGGCCTTTTTTTTTTTTTGGTGTCATGTAGCTTCTTTAAATCATATTTATAATTCATACTCTAATGTATTTGATAAATTTTGAATCAATAAAAAATATAAAGGACTTAATTGCGAATCTTGGTTTGAAAAGGATTTTCAGTCATTCTGTAATCATAGGACTAGCATTGCAATTTTCCCTATTTCTAATAATAAGAAACTACCATGAATTATAGATTTTTTTTTTTGAACAACATGAATTATAGATATTAAATATAAGCTAGTTAACATTTATTTTGAACTGTATTAAGAAGATTCCAAGGAATTTTCTTCTTTGAGATGACATGCCCAAGTTGAGTGATTTGGAGGCTTTATTTTTACAGACATATACATAGACACATGTATCTTATCTTATTAATAATAGGAAAATAAACTGTGCTCTCCTTCGGTGCTTCATTTCAATTTTTCCTTTATTCTCGTATTTTTGACATTATTAATTCAATATAATTATATATTGTATTTAATATGTTCATAATTATCTTAAATTTTATTCCTATTTGACTTAAAATTCGTATGTTATGCACTATTATTATATACTATTATTAATTCATAATATTAATATAAATTCTATACTATATCACATATATTTATCTTTTAGTCGCATTCCATATAATAAGAAAATGAATTCACTTAATCTTTTTCGTATATGGTATCGAGTAACTTCATCATTCTTAATATAATAGATATATATAAGTAGTTAATTTTTGGAAGAATTTTAGTACTCCCTCAGTCCCAAAATAAATGTCTCATATTTTATAGACACGGATATTAAGAAAGAAATGTTTAGGATGTAAAGTAAGTTGACCCACTAAAAGAATAACTCTTGATGCACGAAGTTTAGCAAAGTGCATACTTACATTCAATTTATAGAGTATTTTTTTTATTCTAAAGATTGAATATTAAAATAAATTTGTAATCTTAATTTACATATTTATAATCTTATATATTTATAATTATTTTTTATGTTAGTTTATGAGTAGCGCTAATAATTAAATTTAAAGTAACAATTGAATTTGAAAAGAAAATTTAACATTTTAAGAGGCCAATAGAGAATTTGTAAATGAAAAATTTTATTGAATACTAAATAAATATATCTAATCAACATGTCTATATGAAATTCTATTTCATTATTTATTCATATTCTCTAAAATCTTTGAGTGTGTCTGCTACATACTATATATATATATGGATGGGTTATGGTGAAAATGCCCTTTAAAGTGAGAAATAAGAATAAATCTAGACCACACATCTCAAAAAAAGGGCGGGCGCGTGTCTTTCACGCGCGGCGCGTGTAGCTCACGTGCCAATTTTTTTTTCTTTTTTTTTTCTGGGCGATTTATTCTTAAAACACGGTGCATCTAGATACACTGTGTGGTGCATCTGATTACTCATTGTGGTGCATGTCCGATTTTTTTTTTCAGTTTTTTGTTTTTCAGTTTTTTTTAAGATTTTTTTTCTCGGCTCCATCTTCGGCTCCGATTTTACAGCTCTTCGCTCCGATTACTAATATAAGGATAATCGTCGGGCAACAATTTGGATTTTTCGGCTCGCTCCGAGGCCTTTGGCTCCCCTCGCTCGAATCTTGCCAAAGAAGAAGCGGCAAACCAAAAGATATTTTCGTAAAGCATAGTGCATTTCCTTACGCCTAGTGGTGCATCTGATTACACTGTCCAGTGCATATCAGTACACATAGTGGTGCATCTCATTAACCACAATGTGGTAGATGCACCACACTGTATAATAAGATGCACCACAACGTAAAACTAGATGCACCATATGTTGACATGAGATGCACCCAGCTTATGTAAAAAAAAAAAAAAAAAAAAAAAAAAAAAAAAAAAAAAAAACTGGAAATTTTTCGTCCGGATGCACCGCCCTTCTTAGCGAGATGCAACAGATGAGTGGTTGAGGTTGATTCTCATTTCTTAGGATAAGGGTCATTCTTATATGATCCTAATCCTCTCTCTCTCTCTCTCTCTCTCTCTCTCTATATATATATATATATATATATATATATATATATATATATATATATAGATAAATGAAAAAGAAAAAAAATCTTAAAATTGTAATTATATCTTTTTTGGTCTTTTACCTAAGATTAGAGATATCAATTTAGTATAACCAAATAGACATAAAAAGAAGGATTTTTACTAATTTTAGTTAATATTAAATTTGTAGTGTTCATATTTGTATTAGTATTACCCAACGGATTTGAGACGGGTATGCACTATAAAATTACCATTTTAATCGAGATTAGAATGAGAACATTTAGAAATTAAATTTCCTTTTGAACGAATATAATAGCTAAGAAAATATTTATGCATTAATACGCTACTCCTTGTTATTCTAAATTATAAAATACTTTTCTCGCTAAGTTTAGGGATGTCAATTTCGCTAGACCAACGAGACGGTCCATATAGACCGAAAAGAAAGATTTTTTTACAATTTGTATTATTTTTTTGTAGTGTTCCGATTGCATGGGGTATTATTTAATAGGCTCAAAATGAAAATAAATAGTAGAGTCATTTTTAAATCGAAGTTGGGACGAGAATGAGTAGAAAAAATCTAAATGGATTTAGAACTTTCATCCCCGTGGCATTGCAAAACTTATGGGACAAGTTAATAATTCTCATAAACATGAGCTCTTCCTTCAATTTTATTTTGTGACTAGACAACCTTGAATATTTAAATAATTTCATTGCCTATGAATTGTCGAGTCTTAAAATCAAACTTCTATGTAATTTTAATATAAATTATAATTTACTTTTTATAATAAATATATTTCATCAAATTACTAATTAAATTTAATATTTAAGCTGTAATAAAATTATTTCCCATCGATTTTCTCGACGAGCTACTTACTAGTCAATTAATAATAGGAAAATAAGCAGTGCTCCCTCCTCGGTACTCCGTTCCAATTTTCCTTTATTTTGATAATTTTCAGATTATTAATTCATAAAATATGTCTTTCGTATATTCAATTCCATCTATAATTCCTCTATTCTCACGCCTCAATCATCAAAATACAAAACTTATCTATTTTTCATAGTCTTATCATAAATTTAAATTTTGTTAAACCTTATGTTGTAATATTAACTAATTAATTATTTGTATATTACGATTTAATTATTAGGATCTTTTAGCATGCAACACGTAAATTGACACATAAATAATTGGTGTTAGTAATTTTGTTCCGGTCGGACTTTTCTTACCACTTTTTCATCGAATAATTCAAAAATATTCATAAAAAAAATTATTTCAAATAACTCCATATTAATTCCTTCCTGATTATAAGTTTAAGTAGTAAAAGTAAAAATATTTTTTAATTTAAAAAAAAATATATATATATAATTAAATTATAAATTATTTCCCATTGAATCTTGACAAGCTACCTACTAGTTATATATATAGACTAGTCATGTACTTGTTAACAGTGAGACAGTACTAGAATGTTCTTGTTTTTTTTCTTTTTTTTTTCTTTATTTGTTTGTAGTTGCATCTTTCTTTATCTTAAAAACATGATCAACTTTTTCGTCTAATGAGTGACTTCTTTCGTGTCATGAATCATCATCAGTTAATCAGATAGAAAGTAAGCTTGTTTTCAATTAATTTTTAGCTTAATCAGTATAATCACTTTAATAATTAATCACCATTTTTTTAGCTAAAGATGCATATCAATGTCTTGTCTTCAACATATATGCAGTATTTGAAGCTAACTATATATGCTATTTTTTCTCTAACTACAAATTAAAAATCATCAATCTCCTGAATTATATACATGTATTATTCATTTTTTAATCTAAAAATAAAATCGAATAAAAATACTCTATATAGCTATATCGAATTTGGTTTTAGGACTTTTTAAAAATACATCTCAAGCTAGTCCACATTAAATGATGATGAGGAGATGATGATATCCTCAATTTATATTGTAATCGTCGTCGTGTATATGTGCTCAAAGTAGATTGACATCACAGACATGAGACATACCATACTATTTCTAGAAAAGCAAATATCATTAACATTATAATATGTCAGTCATCTAAAAAGAGAAAAGTAAAAGCAAAACATTACAGTATGAGTGGAAAAGCTAGCACATTTATCTATTCAAAAGCCCATTAATTGTACTTGCAATACATTTTTAAATCCCATAAATTCCGCCGTACATGTTAACATTGTATTTAATTATAAATTCATATATATGTGGGAGATGACGCCAACATCCTAGTATTTGATGGATGCTGCAGAAAAGTGTAGCTCTACCAATACTATAGTTATTTTCGTTCATTATAGATATACACATTTTTTTACTCTATTATGTTTTGGTTTTGTCACAGTTTATACCAAATACCATTTGTTATAGTATTATGTTTCCACTACAACTGTCTTTTATTTATACATGTACCTTTGTTTTAATCTTTTATGTGATGTGACGCAAAAAGAGCATCAGCACAAATAATTATTATGGAAACTAGAAAATGAATTTTTAAATTATAAAATGTAAATGTAGACCCCAAGTATTAAAATATACTCCATCTGTCCCGTTCAACCTGTTCCATTTTGTCATTTTGGGTGTCCCGTTCAACTTGTCCCATTTTCTTTTGAAGAAAATAATTAAAAACCATTTTATTCACTTTATATTACTTTAAAACCACTTTATATCACTTTATGTCACTTCAAAATACTTTATATCACTTTATCAATTAAAAAATAATTTATATAACTTTATTCACTACACTAAACACACCATTTATCATATAATACTCTTGTTCTTAGTCTCCGTGCCGTGCCGATCCCAAATGAGACAAGTTCAACGGGACGGAGGGAGTATTAAAGAAGTAAATTGATTGTGAAATCAAAAATTGAAATTCACATTATCCTAAAAAAATTGACAGAGTTCTCACTACAACAAAAGATAAAAAAGATTATAATAGTAAAAAAAAATTGTGATATCTTGTAATGGATACTATTATGTGTGTCACAAAAAAAAGGTAACAAATTTATGACACATTTGAGGTTTTAATTAATTTAATTACATTTTTAAATGAAACACAATATATGTGATGCACGGATCCTTCTAAAAATACTATTTTCGGTGGAGTGTGATTCTTGTCGCGGATTCACACCCAATTCGCCATGTAGCGTATACTTATAAATAGAAAATAAAAAAGACAAAAACTTGGGTGGAGATTCTGCACCATACATACGGGTTCACTCCTACCCACTCGGACTCGGACCTGACCTGCGCCTGATGTACTTTTATATAGAACAAAACCGGGAAAAAAAATGAGTTAATAGTTAAAACAGGACCGTAACTTTCAGTGTTTTTAGAAAGATGACTACATGTTACGAAATTTAAAAATGAAAACTATAACTTTCATTTTTTACATTTACACCTTATTTCTGGCCTAAAACCAATTATTTTGGCCTTTTAGTGACACCTAGAGCTTGTTGCTGACGTGTCCGTGTCATGTCACCTTTTGGGCAAAAAAACGATTTCCATTTTTTTTTATTATCGATTTTTTTGAGCATATTTGTTATTTTAGAAATTAAGAGAGAAAGAAACCAATTATTTTTTTTAAAGTGAAAGAAGCCAATTATTTGCCACATTTACAGCTTAAAATGAAAATAAGGAAATGACGAGTTTGTTTCGGGCGGGCGAAAATGACGAGTTTCTTTCATTTTAAGTACTATTTTTATTTTAGACTGCAAATGTGGCGAATAATTATTTTTGATAATTAGTCTATTTATTTCTTTCAACAATAACAAATATGCTAAAAAAAATTGATATTAACAAATAAAGGGAAAAACAAAATTTGCCAAAAAGATGACATGGCATGGTCACATCCGCAACAGACTCTAAGTGTCACCAAAAAGCAAAAATAATTAGGGCCCGAAATAGGAATTCAAATGCAAAGAATGAAAGTTATAGTCCTTATTTTTCAAAGTTCATAACATATGGTTCTCATTTTTAAATTTCATAAAATACAATCCTCTTTTTAAAAATACAGAAAGTTCCGATTTTAAGAGTTATCTCAAAAGAAAAAAAACATTATAATTGGTCCGGCGCGGGTGGAGAGCTCCATAGTAAAATTTCTTGGACCCGTGCTCGATTCTCACGGCCAACAATTGACTTTTTCTTTCTCACTTTCCCTTTTTCCCTTTGATTTAAGAGGTAATCCATCCTGATGGTCCTGATACGAGTTCTGGTGTATGGGGGGGGGGGGAAATACACCAGATAAAACTTTTAAAAATAACCCCCTAAAAATAACACAACCGAGTAATGCAACTCAGTTGGAATCACAACCGAGTAAGAAACACTCAGCTGGAAGTGAAGTGTTGTGCGGAATGTGGTGGAAATTAACTCGTATAAAAGTCAACTCACGCTTAAGTGCAAGGTTGGTCAATAACCAAGACAGTTGATATGAAAGAATGCAGTTTGTATGCAGGTTAGTTAGTGAGTTGAATATGCAATAAGATAATTGAAAAATAAACACAACACACAAAGATTTACGTGGATCGTAGATAACTCCTACGTCCATGGGGAGTTGTGAGTCCACACAACTCAGTCCAAGTTCTTCTGGACAAACCACAAAGCTTACGCGGGCTTTGCAACCGTTGAGATAAGTTTACGGGTACTTATCAACCTTACAGATTAGTTTACGGGTACTAATCAACCTATCTACTCAGTTACGGGAAGAGTAGGGTCCTAACAACCTTTTCAGGTGTATGAAAGTGTGGGGTTCCAACTAATAGCTCGAACAAGAAGTGAGCTATGATCTAACACTCTACGAACTCTCAACTAGTGATGTTCTCAAGGTTGGATCAAAAGACACTAAGACAGAATCTAACACTCTAGAACTCTCAACTAATGATGTTCTTAGAGGTTTTGCTTGAGTGAGGAATGAAGTTGTTCTTTCGCTTGTATATCTCTTCACACACTTGTCTGTCTCGTCTTTTTCCCGTAGTCTTGGTGAATGAATGAAGGCCTCTATTTATAGGCGGAGAGAATCAATTAGTCGTTGGAGGAGCTGTTGATCTCTGTTCTTTGAAAGCGATGGCTTGTCTCTCATCTTCTGCAGACTTTCCGGATTTGGCAACTGCGTGCTTCTGCTTTCCATCTGAGACAGCCTTGTGTTGGGCCAAATGAGGTAATGACAGAGAGTCAAACCTTCACGTGACTTCCTTATTTGAATTTCAAATCTCAACATTGGTCTTTCAACAATGGATGGTCAGTTGAGAGTTTCGATCTTCATCTGACTTGTTCTTCAGCTGATGTTCTATCTGAGTGCTGACAGTTAAACTCTCAGCTGATTTGAACTTCATGTTGTTGATCTTCTTGGATGAAGTTCTACAACTGATGTTCTGAAACTGAACGCTCAGTTGTCTTTCTTGTATCTGATCAGTTGGCTCTGAACGCTCAGTTGTCTTCCTTACAACTGATGTTCTCTTGTATCTTCCTTAGTTGACTTTGGCATCTTTGCATCTGATGAACGCTCAGCTGTCTTTCTTACAACTGATGTTCTATCCGAGTGAAGCCTTGTTGCCGTCTTCAGCTGGAGACCTGTAAAGATAAAATCTTAACATTGCTCAAATAGCGAGCCTAACTACTAACATTAGGAACTGGCAACATCTACTCAGTTCGGGTCAGTTGGTTTTGAAATCAATCAAAACTTTAATAAATTTCCCAACAATTTTCCCCTTTTTGATGATGCCAAAACCCTTATAAAATTCTTACAAAGCAAACTGATCTAAATCCTACTGACCTATCCAAAATCTCAGCTGAAATTTTAGACAATCTATAAGATTAAAACATCAAAGGGTTAGCACAGTTATAACATGATATTGAAATAACTTTGCGATTCAGAGTTTGGACAATGAGAGATTGTACGTCAAGTTGAATCGTATAACTGAATAGTTTTTATTACAACTGATGGTTACAAAGATAAGCACAAAATCAAAAATTACATCAGTTGCTCAAAAACTAACTGAGCTAAAACTTAAGCCCATATTTGCTAATATTATAACAAAAATCTCTCTCTTCGCTTCTGACTCCTGCTATGTCAACCCCGTGCTCTTTGCAGACTTGCCTTGCCTCAGCTGATATCTTTTGTCGGTCGGGGTTTCGGGAGTCTGGGAGGAAGGGAGGCCGATAAGTAACCTTCTGAGGGACCGGAACTGTGTTCATGTCCAGTTTTGCTTCTATCATTGCACGCCTGAACTGGCTGAACATGCCCGGGTCCCCAGTATGCAACTCGGTCAGGGCTTCCTTGAACGCTTTCCTCGGATCGTCAGTTGAGAAGACCTTTCTGTAATAGAAGTCATTCACGAATTCTTTCTTGAATGACTCCCAGTCTTCATTCCACTCAACTGGCATCCACTTGTCTACATGCCTGAGCCGACTTTGGACCTTCACCTTCCCTGGCAACCTCTGTTGTATCAGCCTGGCTTCAGCCTTAACTTGATGTTTGTCTATTCGGCGACGGCTGTGGGAGGCGATGTTTCGGTCCAAGTTCTTGGTTATCTTGGTCAGCTCCTCCTCGAACTGGTTGACTCTTCGAGCTTGGCTGGCAGCGAACTTCTTGATCCAGCTCGGATTCATGTAATCTTTCTCAGCAACATCCATAGCCTTGGCCGCAGCAATGCACTCTTCGGTTGTGATACCGTCGAGTTCTGAATCAAGCTCGGCTGCGATCTCGGCTATGGAGTTGTAAGAAACTCCAAACTGCTCCGCCTGCTCCAAGTCTTTCCATTTCAGCTCCACCTACGTCGGTTGACTTGGGAGCGGACTTCTTCTTCTGGGCAGTCTTCCTCCTCGGCTGAGATTTTGCAGCAGCTTCAGCCTGGGTCTCATCTTCCCCCTGCATCTCAACATCCAACTCCTCTTCCCCCTTTTTATCTTCCCCCTTTTTGGCATCAGCAACAAGGCTTGCTACTGATCCATCCAGAGAGGTGAGTTGTTGTTCGACTTGTTGGATGCGGTTGAAGAGTTCATCGACCGTGCACACTATTCCGACCTTCTTCGCCAGTTCGGAGTCATGGCGCTCTTGTTCGGCTTTCCTCAATCCAGCGAATGTTTCAGTTGTCTTAGTCTGGAAAGCAACAAACTCAGCCCAGCGTGACTCGAACCGAGACTCCCATTCTTCATCCTGAGTCTGTTGGGATTTGGCGAGGTTGGAATCAGAGATGGATTGGAAGACATTCAGCTCAGACTTGATCCCCAGAACTGTTGATTTCAGATCAGAAATATCCTGGCTGGTGGAGGAGGAGAGTTCGTTCAGCTTTCTCTTCAGTGAAACATTCTCCTCCATCAGCTGCTTGGTCTTCTCCTCTTCTGCTTCCAACATCCTCAGCTGATCTTCTTTGTTTTGCTGGAAGTTGGCAAGCATCTCCATCCTCAGCTGGTTCACCCTCTCAGCTATCAACTCGCAAATGTCTTCAGTTGAGGGCGCTGGCTGATCAGCTGGAGCTTGGTGTTCAATCAGAGCTGGCTGCTCAACTGTAACCATGGCTTGACAGTTGGCCATGTACAATTGAAGCTCCTCTTCTTCCTTCTTCGCTGCGGCGGCGGCTGCGTCTAGATCATTAAGGAACTCAGCTGACTTGATTAGCATGTTGTCGAGGAAGTCAATACAGTCTTGTCCAGCTGTCTCCCGGGTATCTGTGCCTTCCGCCTTGCTCTGGTCCAGACGACGCGTGAGCAGCGCAACCTTGTTGTTGTAGGCCACCTCCAGATTAGTGTAGTTGAAGTAATCTGGGATGCGTTACTCGTCCACCTTCAGCTGGTTCCAGCTGTGTACCCTCACAGTATCTTCCTTCACATACCAGTGACTGAAGATTAGGTTGAACTGGTACAATAGCTCGGTCCCAAGCGTAGCAAAAATCAGCATGTCGCGAGCTTCTGGGAACATCCCGAGCAGCTTCTGGAAGCAGTAGGCCACCTTGCCTTCATGCTCCATCGCAACAGCCTGACGATCAGCTTCGTCATCGATTGGGGAGAGGGATAGATGCTCATAAGGCATTGGTTCAAAAGTGTCATCAATGTTGGCTAAAGAAGTGGTCTCAACATTGGCATCGAGCTGGGAGCTCGGAATAGTGGATTCTGTGGGGAGTGGGGTATCAACAGGTTCATCAACATTGGCCAAAGAGATGGTCTCAATGTTGGCATCGAGCAATGAGCTCGGAATCTCTGGCTGTTGTTCGGTTGAGAGAGCGAGAGGCTCTGGGGGCGGTACGGCATCAGCTCCTGCCGTGGGGGAGGTGGGAATGTCTTCGATTTCCTCAGAGGAGGAAGAAGCATCCGAGGTCAAGTCAGTCTCCATCCCATCAGCCTCATCAGCAGCGCGAGGAACGATTTCGAAGGCAGCTGCCTCAGCTGAGTGGCTCGACTCAGATGGCTCCTCAGCTGGTGCCATCTCGGCTGGCGCCTCCACAGCTGGTACCTCCTCCTCAGCTGGTGTATCCTTAGCTGGCACATCAGCAGCTGGCTCCTCAGTTGGTACATCAGCAGCTGGCTCCTCAGCTGGAATATCCTCTGGTTCCTCAGCTGGCTTCTCCTCAACTGGTGCTGCCACCGTCTTCTTGAAGCGAACTTTCAGCTTCTTCTTGGCAGGCTCCTCAGCTTTCTCCTTCTCCGACTCAGCTCGTTGTCGGCGAGCAGCTTTAGACTTTGTGGGGCGGCTGACAGCTGGTACCTCCTCAGCTGTATCCTTTGCTCCAGCTGTCTTCCCAGCATCCTTCTTTTCCTTAGGAGTATAAACACTCCTTATCACCTCTTGAGCTTTCTTTGCTGTTGGGAACAGCATTAACTTCTTCACAGGAGTCTCCTCGCAGTCCTCCCATACCATGTTCTGACCCTTGGTTGCGAGCAGGATCAGAGCGGAGATTTTGCAGCCGAAGTTGAGAGTTCCCTTGACACTCAACAGTCTCTCCCCGGATTCGGTTGTGGTCTTGGAGATCTTCTGCTTCTCCAAGATCAGTTGGTTTAGAAAATACTGGAACCAATTGATGTCATGTTTGTGTTCCAAGGCCAGCAACTGCTTGAGCTTCGGTCGGCTGATGTCTACGAAAGCTCTGCTGTAACCGAACACGACCTTGGATACAACATCGAATAGGAGTCGATGTTCTGGCTTTAACTTGGTCCTCTGCATATTGCTCTTCAACTTCTCTGGGGTGATCAGAGCACTTTCCAGAAACGCATCGGCATCCGCATCAGTTATATTTTCAACCGTGTCAGTGGCAGTGTGGTTTACGGGAATGATTTGGCGGAGAAAATCGGAAAGTGCTATAGGGACGGTCACACGGCGGATGGTTCTGGCCGGAACGTCGCGTTTTCGGCATGAAACCTCTGTAATGACGCCATCTCTGCTGTCGATGGATGACTGCAGATTTATGTAGAACTCTCCAACCTGGCGCCTGAGCAAGTGGGAGGGGAAGAGCTTCGCCCATTCCAGTAGGCCGTTCTCCCTGAGAATGTTGGCAAGGGGAGACAACACCGGCGACTCCAGTTCTTTGTCTGATAAAATTTGCTCGAAATGAATCTTTGATACCAGCAAGTCGAATGATTCTACATAAGATGTGGGGACTAGGGAGGGTCCGGAAGAAGCTATTTTCTTTCCTTTGGGTGTCATCTAGTGAGTCTGAGACGATATATATAAGAAGGAGAGAAAAAAAAACTTGTAGTAAATAGTTAGACAAAATCTGAGAAGATGATGAACAGTTGCTGCAGATAAATACGAATGAGGAAGGTAAGAGATCACTTCCTGATTTTCCGCCATTTATAGGTTTTAGGCTCGGTTGAAATCGACGGCTAGGGTTGAATGGTGCGAATCCATCAACGGCTGTGATCACGCGACTGTTGACTAGCTTTGACTTGACGTCACGAACCGAGTTCCAACCAGCGCGTGAGAAGGTGAATTGTTTTTCATGTCAGCCCAGTCGCACTATAAAGTAGGCTATTGATGTTCAGCCGTACTTTACATTAAATGCGGCATGATGACTATTTTAATGTAACTGACATGCTCAGGAATGTTTGAATTTATTTCAAACATTCTCATTTAAGATCATAACACCTTCAGCCATAAATGTTACCTGCCAGCTGATGTCGGAATCAGCTGTGTTCACCTGTCAGCTGTTGTTGGATTGAACTGTGTTCCAATGTTGCGGCATACCATCAGCTGACTCGAGTTCGTCTATTCAGCTGACGTCTGCTCCAACATTGCAGCATACCATCAGCTGACTCGAGTTCGTCTGTTCAGCTGACGTCTGATGTCTTCGGTTGGCAATCCGCATCTGATGTCTTCGGTTGGTGATCTGCATCTGAGATTCCCCCTTCATCTGAGCTTCCCCCTCAGATGGATATCTATCTCTTCACCTCAGCTGGTTCCTCATCTGATGGATCCAATAATCCAAGTAAATCACATAACATCTTGAACCGTGCTTCGGCTAGAGGTTTGGTGAAGATATCAGCTCTCTGAATCTCAGTTGGAATCTTCTCCATGGATACATCCTTCTTCTCAATATGATCTCGGATAAAATAATGTCGAATATCAATGTGCTTCGTCCGAGAGTGGTGAACAGGATTCAAAGAGATAGCAATGGCACTTGAGCTATCACAATTAATAGGTACTTGTCCAGTTACAACTTCATAATCTCTCAGCTGTTGCTTGAGCCACAACACTTGCATGCAACAACTTCCGGCTGCCATGTATTCTGACTCGGTTGTAGAAGTGGCAACACATGCTTGTTTCTTGGAGAACCAGGAAACTAGCTTGCTTCCCATGAACTGAAAGTGTCCAGATGTGGACTTCCTGTCCAACCGATCTCCGGCTAGATCTGCATCTGAGTATTCGGTCAGTTGTATATTGTTGTCGGTTGGATACCACGACCCAACGTTTACAGTTCCCTTCAGATACTTGATGATGTTCTTTGGTGCCAACATGTGAGCTTCCCTCGGTTGAACTTGGAACCGAGCACACATTCCAACCGCGTAAGATATGTCTGGCCGACTGGCGGTTAAATATAGCAAAGAACCGATGATCCCTCTATACTTACTGGCATCCACGAGCTTTCCCTCAGTTCTAGGTTCAATCTTCCAGTTAGTATTCATCGGGATCCTTGTGGTCTTACTTGTCTGCAATCCGAACTTGGTGATGAGCTCCTTTGTATACTTGGACTGATTGATGAAAATCCCTTCTGGTGACTGTTTCACTTGCAATCCTAGAAAGTAATTCATCTCGCCCATCATCGACATCTCGAACTTCTCCTTCATGAGATTTGAGAAATTTTCACACAATTCCTCCGACTTGGTACCGGATATGATGTCGTCGACGTAGATTTGCACAACAAGTATATCTTCTCCAACTTTAATGGTGAACAGTATTTTATCAACTGACCCTCGTTTGAACCCCGAGTTCAGAAGAAAACCACAAAGAGTGTCATACCATGCTCTGGGTGCTTGCTTTAATCCATAGATTGCTTTCTTCAACTTGTACACTCTTCCATCTCCAGTCTTAAAACCGGGAGGCTGTTTAACATATACATCTTCCTTGATATCACCATTGAGGAAGACACACTTCACATCCATCTGATAGACCTTGAACTTATGAAATGCGGCATAGGCTAGAAAAATTCGGATGGCTTCCAGCCTTGCAACCGGCGTGAAGGAGTCCTCGAAATCGATTCCTTCTTGTTGGCAATATCCCTGACCTACCAACCTTGCCTTATTCCTCACGATGAATCCAATGGCGTCTCTCTTGTTCTTGAAAATCCATTTTAATCCAATGATTTTGACACCATTTGGTCTTTCTACCAACTCCCATACACAGTTGCGTAGAAATTCATTCAGTTCTTCTTGCATGGCTGTTGTCCAGTGAACACAGTTGAGAGCTTCCACAACATTCTTCGGTTCTGGCACATCAGCTACAAAGCAAGAAATCATGGCAACATCTCCAACTTGCTCGAACTCCTCAAGAACTGCCAACTTCTCAGCATATTGAGCGTAAGTGTTGGAATCTTCCTCAGTTGAATCTGGATTTGCAACTCTGCTCCTTGTACGCACACCTTCGGTTGGATCCCCGATGATGTTGTCAGTGGAATGATCTTCATACCATCTTCGGTTGCGTCTTCCTTCTTCTTCCAACAGTGGCTGTTCCAGGATTTCAACTGATGGTGAATCCTGACCCGTAGGAGATGCTGGAATCTTCAGAACAGGTGATTGATCAGCTGTTGAGTATGAATCCTCAACATTGACAATTTTTTGAACCGGGCTCGGTTGGGCTTGGGATGCTGATGCAGTTGGAGTGGCCTCAGCTGAAGTTCCCCCCTTGAGATGAGCTAGGGTCTTCACATTCATCTTCAGAGAAATATGGATCATCATCCTCGGTTGCCCATACCAATGGTTCAGCTAGATTCTTTTCCCTTAGAGCCTGCGATCTGGTGAGAACAGGCGGAACTTGTGGATCAGCTTGTTGTCTTTTAGCCTGTTCCCTGCACTCAAATGTAGATTCATCAAAACTAACATGAGGTGTTATCTCCATAACACGAGAGCTATTGTTGAAAACTCTATAAGCCTTGATTTGAGCAGCATATCCGAGAAATATGCCTTTCGAAGCCTTGGCATCAAAAGTTTTCAACTGAGTCTTCCCATTGTTGTGAATACAACACTTAGAACCAAAAACGCAAAAATATGAAATATCTGGCTTCCTGCGTCTCCATAGCTCGTATGGTGTCTTTCCCAACCGCTTGGTCAGAAGAGACCGGTTCTGGGTGTAGCAGGCTGTGTTGATGGCCTCAGCCCAAAATCTCTTTGGCAGAGCTGAGCTTGCCAACATGGATGTAGCTGCATCATTCAGCATTCGGTTCCTTCGCTCAGCTACTCCATTCTGTTGCGGAGTACGCGCAGCTGATGTTTGATGAGTAATTCCATGCTTCTCGCAGTACTCGATGATGGTTTCATTTAGAAACTCGGTTCCACGATCTGATCGGATGGAAATGATTTTCATCTCTTGTTGGTTTGATATCCGATCCATCAACTTGGGTAGCTCATCTCGGGTTTCACTCTTGTGACGCATGAAAATGGTCCACGTGTATCTGGAATAATCATCAGTTACAACAAGTGTATACTCGTTACCATTCATGCTTTTTGGTGTAACTGGCCCGAAGAGATCCATGTGGATCAGCTGTAACACTCGGTCGGTTGAGGGAGTTGATTTCAACCGGAAGGAGGATTTAGCGAGCTTTCCCAACTGGCATGCACTGCAGATATGTGTTGTTGAAAACACTCGGTTTGGTATGCCTTTTGCATGTTCTTGTCTGGCAAGTCGGTTCATAGTCTTGAAGTTCAGATGGTTGAGCCTTTTGTGCCACAGCTAACTCACATCTGAACTGCTTTTTGATAACAGGCATATGTCAGGAGGACTACTGTTCCAGTCAGCATAGTAGGCATTCCCGGTTGGCGATCGATTTCCCAACAATATGACCTGCTTTGTTCCGATATTTTTAACCCTGCAACCCTGTACATCAAATTTGACAGAGAAACCATTATCACAGAATTGGCTGATGGAGAGCAAGTTATGCTTCAATCCATCAACATATGAAACATTAGAAATCGACACGTGATTGGTTTCAAGGGTACCGTAGCCTCTGGTGTGACCTTTCGAGTTATCACCAAAGGTAACTGATGGTCCTTCTTTCTCCACGAAACTCCCAAGCAAATCCTTCAGATTTGTCATGTGTTTCGAACATCCACTATCCATCACCCACATGGTTCGTGATGCTTTATTCTTCCTCAGCTATTTCTCCTGTACCTCAGTCTCATCCTGGTCGGTTCCAAGTGCCATGAGGCATTGATCCTGACCGATAGCGTTGTTGGTGGAAGTTAGCTCATCCTCATCTTCAGTGTCAGTGAAGATGTCTATGTCATTAGCTGCTTCTTCTGCAACCATGGCCTTGTTCTTTCCAGTTTGCTTGGCCCTCAACGCTTCTCTCTCTTTCTTCGAGAGGTCTGGACAATCTTCTTTGAAATGTCCCTCCTTTCCGCATTCAAAGAAACCGTTGTTCACAGGCTTTGAGTTATCTCGAGTTCGGTTAGACTTGTAGAATCTCTTGTATTTTCCGAACCGAGTGTCCATGTCAGCTAGCTTCTTTGACAGGGCGGCTATGTTCTGTTGCAGCTCTTCTCTACTTGGCTCCTTCGTAGCTGTATCCGCTGATCTTGTTGGCCTTGATGTTCGCGGCTTTGAATAGTCAGCTCGGAGCGCTACTGACTTTGTGGTTGAACCAACATCCTCATGTCGACTCGTCTGAACCGAGGACTGAGTTAACCTTCGTCGGTTCACCTTGTACTCATTTCCCTTCAGAATTGAGAACAATCTTTCAGTTCCCATCTCACCAAGGTCAGCTCGGCTCTCATGGATATTGGTGAAGGTATCCCTCTCAGCTGATAGAGCTTGTAATACTTTGAGGTTGATTTCTCTCAAAGTATACTTTCCTCTTCTGATGGACTAGATCTTTCTGATGATGTCCATGAACCGGAGCTCTAACTGATCAATGGTTTCATCAGTTCTCAGACAGAAGTTGTCAAAGTCTTGACAGGCATGTGAGAACTTGTTCTCCTTTGTTTCGTCGCTTCCTTCACTCAGAGATGCCAAGATATCCCACATCTCTTTAGCGGTTTCACACTCTTCTACCCAAGGCAGATAGTCTTGTCCAACTGTGGACATGATCGTGCTCTGAGCCCAGATGTCCAACTGGCTCACTTTGGCTTCTTCTGGAGTGAAGTCTTCTAGCTTCTTCTCCACTAACTCCACAGTTGCATCCCCATCGTTGGGATTTGTAGGAGTGCGAGTGATTCTCTCTCTGATGATGATCGGTCCGGATGTGAGTACTTATTGCAATCGATGATGCTTTGACAGTAGGATCTTCTTCATCCGAGTTCTCCAGGATGTATAGTACACAACCGAGAACATGACCACGATCTTGTCTTTAACATCCATCTGCACACAACAACAGAAGAAAAAATGCAAGCAGATATGCACTAGCGTGATAAAGAGATCTGTTCAGTTGACCACTGAAGAAAACACCTCGAATTCACACCTTGTGAAACAGAGTCAGCAGTCTTTTGAACCACCGCTCTGATACAACTTGATGGTCCTGATACGAGTTCTGGTGTATGGGGGGGGGGGGGGAATACACCAGATAAAACTTTTAAAAACAACCCCCTAAAAATAACACAACCGAGTAATGCAACTCAGTTGGAATCACAACCGAGTAAGAAACACTCAGCTAGAAGTGAAGTGATGTGCGGAATGTGGTGGAAATTAACTCGTATAAAAGTCAACTCACACTTAAGTGCAAGGTTGGTCAATAACCAAGACATTTGATATGAAAGAATGCAGTTTGTATGCAGGTTAGTTAGTCAGTTGAATATGAAATAAGATAATTGAAAAATAAACACAACACACAAAGATTTACGTGGATCGTAGATAACTCCTACGTCCACGGGGAGTTGTGAGTCCACACAACTCAGTCCAAGTTCTTCTGGACAAACCACAAAGCTTACGCGGGCTTTGCAACCGTTGAGATAAGTTTACGGGTACTTATCAACCTTACAGATTAGTTTACGGGTACTAATCAACCTATCTACTCAGTTACGGGAAGAGTAGGGTCCTAACAACCTTTTCAGGTGTATGAAAGTGTGGGGTTCCAACTAATAGCTCGAACAAGAAGTGAGCTATGATCTAACACTCTACGAACTCTCAACTAGTGATGTTCTCAAGGTTGGATCAAAAGACACTAAGACAGAATCTAACACTCTAGAACTCTCAACTAATGATGTTCTTAGAGGTTTTGCTTGAGTGAGGAATGAAGTTGTTCTTTCGCTTGTATATCTCTTCACACACTTGTCTGTCTCATCTTTTTCCCGTAGTCTTGGTGAATGAATGAAGGCCTCTATTTATAGGCGGAGAGAATCAACTAGCCGTTGGAGGAGTTGTTGATCTCTAATCTTTGAAAGCGATGGCTTGTCTCTCATCTTCTGCAGACTTTCCAGATTTGGCAACTGCGTGCTTCTGCTTTCCATCTGAGACAGCCTTGTGTTGGGCCAAATGAGGTAATGACAGAGAGTCAAACCTTCACGTGACTTCCTTATTTGAATTTCAAATCTCAACATTGGTCTTTCAACAATGGATGGTCGATTGAGAGTTTCGATCTTCATCTGACTTGTTCTTCAGCTGATGTTCTATCTGAGTGCTGACAGTTGAACTCTCAGCTGATTTGAACTTCATGCTGTTGATCTTCTTGGATGGAGTTCTACAACTGATGTTCTAAAATTGAACGCTCAGTTGTCTTTCTTGTATCTGATCAGTTAGCTCCGAATGCTCAGTTATCTTCCTTACAACTGATGTTCTCTTGTATCTTCCTTAGTTGACATTGGCATCTTTGCATCTGATGAACGCTCAGCTGTCTTTCTTACAACTGATGTTCTATCCGAGTGAAGCCTTGTTGCCGTCTTCAGCTGGAGACCTGTAAAGACAAAATCTTAACATTGCTCTAACAGTGAGCCTAACTACTAACATTAGGAATTGGCAACATCTACTCGGTTGGGGTCAGTTGGTTTTGGAATCAATCAAAACTTTAATAAATTTCCCAACACATCCATATAGCCACTTTGACTAGGTTGACTAAAATAGTTGTCAAGGAACTTAATATGGCTAAAATCTAGCCAAAAATGTGTTTTTTGGACCAAAATACCCTTACATATCATTTTTTCTCCTTTTCTCCTCATCTCTTTTCCTCTTTCTTTTTCTTCTCTTTTTTTCTTCTCTCTCTCAACCGTGTTTCTTCTGCTGCAACTTTCTTCTTCATTTTTTTTTCTTCTCTTCTTCCTCCCGCCACCGCCGCCCCTCCCGTCGCCACCACCATCGTCCCGTCGTCGCTGCTCTCTCTCTCTTCTTTCCGTCGCCATCGCTCTCTCTCTCTAGATCTGTTATTGCTGCCTCCACTCTACGACTTTCTCTCTCCAGTCCCTGCCTCGTCTCCTCCGCCTCATCTCTTCCGCCTCGTCTCCTCCGCCTCATCTCCTCCGCATGGCTTCCAAAAGCGGCCGCGACGAGCAGCCCGACGGAGAAGAAGAACCAGTTCCTTCCGATTCCAGCGACTACAAAGAAGAAGAAGAAGATGGAAGAAAAGAGAAAAAGGAAGAAAAAGGTAGAAGAAGAAGATCTGTAGATCTGTGATGGTCCCGATACGAGTTCTGGTGTATAGGAGGAGGGGGAATACACCAGTTAAGAATTTTAAAAACACCCCCCTGAAAATTATCACAACCGAATAATAGGACTCAGCTGGAATCACAACTGAGTAAGGATACTCAGCTGGAAGTGTAGTGCTGTTCGGAATGTGGTGGAAATAACAACTCGTATAAAATAACTCACGCTCAGATGCAGGGTTGGTCTATAACCAAAACAATTGAGAATGCAAAGATGCAGTTTTGAGTGCTGGTTAGTAGGTCAGTTGGATATGCAATAAATAACTGAACAGAAAACACAAACACACAAAGATTTACGTGGTTCGGAGAGAACTCCTACGTCCACGGGGAGTTGTGAGTCCACACAACTCAGTCCAAGTTCTTTAGGACTGGAACCACAAAGCTTACGCGGGCTTTGAAACCGTTGAGATAAGTTTACGGGTACTTATCAACCTTATAGATAAGTTTACGGGTACTTATCAACCTATCTACTCAATTTCGGGAAGAGTAGGGTCCTAACAATCCTTTTGAGAGGATATGTAAAAGGGTGGGTTTTCCAACTACTAGCTCGAACAAAGGAGTGAGCTAGGATCTAAGTTTGAACTAATGAAGACTCAAACTAAGATCAAAAACACCAAGACAAATTCTAACACTCTATGAACCCTCAACTAGTGATGTTCTTAGAGATTGAATGCAGTTTAGCTTGAGTGCAGTTTTTCGTTCTTTCTTTCGCTCTTTAGTCTCTTCTCGCACTTGTCTTGTCTGGTGATCTTGGTGAATGAATGAATGCCTCTATTTATAGGCGGAGAGAATCAACTAGCCGTTGGAGGAGCTGTTGATCTCTGTTCTGTGAAAGCGATGGCTTGTCTCTCATCTCTGCAGACTTTTCCGATTTGGCAACTGTGAACTTCTGCTTTCCATCCTAGACAGCCTTGTGTTGGGCCAAATGAGGTAATGACAGAACATCAAACCTTCACGTGACTTCCTTTTTGAATTTCAAATTTCAACCTTAGTCTTTCAACCTCGTCTAGTCGGTTGAGAAGTTTTGGTCTTCATCCGAGTGGTCTTCAGCTGATGTTCCATCTGATCGATATCTTCATCTGACCTTCTGTCTGAATAGGAACAGTTGAACTCTCAGCTGCCTTGAACTTCATGTTGTCGATCTTATCAGTTCGAGTCCTGCAACTGATGTTCCACATCTGATCAGTTGGCTTGAATGCTCGGTTGTCTTTCTTACAACTGATGTTCTGTTACATCTTCCCACTTGAACGCTCAGTTGTATTTCTTACAACTGATGTTCTATCCGAGTGTAGTCATGATGCCATCTTCAGCTGAAGTCCTGTAAAGATAAAATCTCAACATTGCTCAAACAGCGAGCCTAACTACTAACATTAGGTTATGGCAACATCTACTCGGTTGGGGTCAGTTGGTTTTGGAATCAATTGTGACAATTGGAAATTTTCGAAATGAAGCATTTTATGTTACGAAATTAGCATTCGTATTGAATAATCTGTTGCTAATTCATATTTTCGTATAACGTTTTTGAAATTTCGGTTATAACATGTTACGAAATTACAATTTCGTAACATGTTTGTGGCTATTTGAAGGTTTCGAAACTGAAATTGTTAAGTATTTGATATTGCGAATTTTAAAATTCGCAACATAATATACGAATTTCGTAACATGGAATTGATACGAAATGATAAAATCTTAACAGAAAGTCAAGGCATATTGATACGAAATGACAAAATCGTAACATGGAATCAAGGTATACAAAAATGAAATGCCAAAATCTTAATAGTAAGTCAAGGCATAGTGATACGAAATGCCAAAATCGTAATGTGTTATGTTACGAATTTATCAATTTCGTAATACGAAATCAACGATTGATGATATTGTTGTTACGAATTGTATGAATTCGTAATGTCTTATGTTACGAATGTATGAAATTCGTAACACAAATTAAAGATTGGTTTTGTGTTACGATTTGTTATTATCTTAACTGATTTATTACTATTTGTTAATTTCGTAACAATTCAATTTGTTACGATTTTGTTTTGGTGTTACAACTTATTTGTTTCCGTAATTTCTTTATCATGTAGCGTGGTGTTACGAAATCATAAATTGGTAATAGAGAAACAAGACACATTTGATTCGAAATATTGAATTCATAACATGGAATCATGACAAACTGATACGAATTCATAAGATCGTAACATGGAATTATGACAAAGTGATACGAAATCATAAATTCGTAACAGAGAAACAAGGTATGTTGATACGAAATGTAAAATTCATAACAGAGAAACAAGATACGAAATGTAAATTCGTAACATGGAACTGATACGAAATGATAAAATCTTAACAGAAAGTCAAGGCATAGTGATACGAAATGACAAAATCCTAACAAAATATTCAATACAAATGCTAATTTCGTAACATAACATGATCCGGGGTGCTTGGTGGCAAGATTCTTCTGCTTGAATATCCATTCTATCTGTAATAAGCAAACAATTAAACCAATTCAGTATTTCAGAACATGTAACACATGTTACGAAATTACAATTTCGTAACTTGTAATACCCCAGACTTTTACTACAGTCTTTAAAAATGAAAATTAATAATAATTATGGCTTTGCACGTCTAAGATCATGAAATTATATTCTAAGATTTACGGTGAAATCTGTTTCCGAAAATAATTTCCAGAATTCGGACGAACGACTACTGTATTAGGGTTTTCGCGTCCGTTAAGTTTTTCGCCCCGAAACTCGGAATCAAATTCTGTCAGAATTTACATTCATTTTTTCTTCGAGACGAGTTCACCGGAGAAAGTTAATTTTTATGTTTTTCCGGACGAATTTTGGACTGTGATGTCCCGACTTTTTCTCGGATTTTAAAAAACGAATTAGGTTTTCCGAGTACGTAAATTATTTCCAATCTAACGGACGAATTAGATTTCGTCAATTCCGTAACTAACTAGGAAAGTATTTCTCGACTTTTAAAACGACGTTTAAGAGCCGGAAACGAGATTTTTCGTATAAAATTTCCCTCGCCAAACGCTCCCTAACGACTCACCTTTACTTTGTGAGATATTTTCATCACTTTATGAGTCACCATCGTGACTCATCATCTCTCTCTTCCACCTCCTAATACCGCCATCACCATCCCCTCCCTCTCTCTCATTTCTTCTTCAATCATCCTCCATAGAAGCTCAATCTCAAGCTTTCTCCAAGAGCAATACTCTTCCGTCTACCGATCAAATCCACATCCGAGTTCATATTATGAAAGGTAAGAGCTTCGTCTCTAGTATGAACCGAATAAATCTCTTTTCCCCCAATTTCTTTTTTTTTTCGAAAATAAGGAGAATGAAATAGCATGTTGTCTTTGATCGAATCTTGTTCTAGGATGTTTAGAATCGAGTTCTACGGATCAAATCACGAAGAAAAATCAAGAACCCTAACCCCTAATTATTACCGAAAATTTTTAGATTTTGGGGCTTTGTTTCGTGCTCGATTTCTTTGTCGATCGAATGTTAGATTAGTGTTCCTTATGATGTTAATTGATCGTATGAATTGTTTTAGATTTTTCTAAAAATAAAATCCAAAACCTAAGAGACGAAGAAGGCTCGATTTAGGTTAGTAAATGTTATGGTACGCTCGATTGTTTGATGGAAATGAGATATACGATGCATGAGGATGAATATGTATTAATTTAAGATTTTTCTAAAAATAAAACGAGAAATATAAGAGACGAAGATGTGTTGATAGTCAAGGCTCGATAATGTTTTGATAATATGATTTGCATGTTAGTAATGCTCGTTAGATGATAATCGTTGTCGTAAAATTTGAATGAAAATGGAGAACGTAAAATTTTACGTAAGAGACGAACGACGATCGATAAGTCGAGAATAGATGATGATATGAGGATGTGAATTACGTATTTAGGATTCTTGATAGATGATGAATAATGTTGTAAATTTTGAACGAATTCTAAAGATGTTAGATTTTTCGTAAGAGACGATCGATTGATGATAAGTAATGATAGAAAAGTCAATTAACGATTCTATTTGGATATTGATGATTATTAATGACTAAGGAACGAGTTTGTAGTTGATGACATGTTCGTCCGAGTATTGAAAAGATGAGTTGTAGTTGTATAGTTTGGAAGAAGTTAGGAATTTGAACGAGAACTTTAATTGGTTTAGTAATTGTATAGTTTGAACGACGAGTTTTGATCGTCGTGTTTTTAATCGAGAAATAGAAAGGGGTCTATCACGTATAATGATACGAGTACACTGTTTTGAGTCAGTAAATTCATGAGAGTTTAAGTTCGATAACATAGAACGAACCTAGAAAACCGTGCGTCGATTTTATCGAGCATTAGGGTTCACTCGGCAGTTCTTGCGACCTTCCACGGAAACTGCGATATCTCCTATCTCGTTTATCGAAATTGAGATACACGAATTGGAGAGTAAACTAGACACCCATACCTTTCTTTTGGTACAAGTTTCGACCCCTGTTTCGCAATCCCCGGTTCTGGACAGACTTACTGACCTCATGCAGTGTATGTTCAAAATGTAGTTTCTTAAGTTGAATTCTTCTCAACTTGAACTCTTTCGACCTTTTTAGTCGTTTCAAGTTATCGACTACCTTCTTTCTACTGACCTAAAGTGTCGAGTACAGAACTGAGTGAGTGTCAAACGAGATGCATTCGTGTCTCGTTTGTTTTTAACTAAAAGAGTTTAGTTAGCGTGCAAATGCCTAAAACGTCTAAGGAATAAAAACTTAATCTGATTTTCGTATTCGTTTATCGTATGCGACCGAGCTTTAAAGTATGATTTTTTTACGATGAAGGAGGAAGTCGACACCAAGGTTAGGACGAAAGATCAGAAGACAGAAGCACGTATCTTTGTTCTGTTATCTATAAGGTGGGCTTTTATATATGAAACAAAACGAGCAATGCTCGAAAACCTTTTCTTTATCACTTTGATAATCGTGTTTTCAAAGCGATAATCATGGCATGAACTGTTTTGTGTTTTATGTGAGTTCTCTTGTACCTTATGAGTTAATCAAAAGGGGTTAACTAACGATCGGCGTTGAGTTAGTCAAAAGGGGCTTTCCAAAGTTAGTGCACTTGTAGCCTGTGGTGTATGTGGTATCCTATTGAGGGGTAGCCAGCCACGGTGAATTATGACTGGTCAAGATTTGAACGTAACATCTATGAAAAATGCTTGATCAAGCTACTTTATGAATGAAATGCAAATGTTTAATAGGCACGGGCTCTTTTAAATGAAAACCCCGATGCGCTATAAAATGAGATGCCTGTTTATCTATACTTATGATTATGTTTTCGGCAACGTGCCCACTAAGTACTTTTGTACTTAGCCCTGCATATGTTTTCTAAATGTGCAGGTTGAAGCGACGAGCGGCGACGGTTGAGTTAGAGTTAAGGAAGACTTCTGTATATAGTTCACAATTCTGCTGCTAGACTCTAAACTCTTTTTGATGTTGTGTAATAATCACTGTAGCCTAAGTTCTGTAATATAACTTAGAAGCTTTTGAAATGCTCTGTCGAGTAATCTTTCGAGATTAACTCTTTCCTTCGTCAATAAAATCTTGTTCATAGAAGATAAGATGTTATGTATGTATGTTTATTCTTTCATCCCCCTTCTTCCCCGCTTTTTTAATCTAATCCCAGTCGCACCCCGGCTTCTACCGTCCCTCCGGATTTGGAGCTGTGACAGAGTGGTATCAGAGCAGTCGTTTCTGCTCTGCATACAAGTTGTCTTTCAAAATAGTCAGATAGAGTATTCGTTCATACTCTATGCCAAGTCTTCTTTCAAGTAAGATAGGGTTGTAACACTAAGTTTAAGAGTGTAGACGACAACTCAACCTGATGAGCCGGGATCCAGCACTGATGAATCAAACCCGGAGTTGCAGCTAAGAGGTCCAGTTACAAGATTGAGAGCCAAGAAGCTGCAAGGCTATTTCCAGTGCATTGTCCGGAAAAAGCTGGAAGATGAAGATGTTGGAGTGAAGCAGCCCAAGTTGGTGAACTTGACCCAAGTTTCGGATTAGCCTTTTAATTCGAAATTGGACTTCTTCTATTTAATTGTTTTATGTCGGATTTATTTTAATTGGGCTGAACTTTGTGTTATTTAATGGAGCCCAATAGTTAGTATTTTTATCATTCCTTTTCGAGCCCAACTGTATTAAGGGCCCAGTTCAGATTTTATGGTATTTAAACCCTTGTTCGACACTTTTCAGAGCAGACAATATTGAATCAAAAATCAAGTTTTCAGTTTTTGTCTCACGTGTGCTTCGGTTCACGTTGCTGTTCTTGGTAGAGTTTTGAGTTGGCATCCTTAGACTTGAAATCATTTGTCTCGTTCGTGATATCCAGTCGTATCCGGGTTAGACAAGCCACGAAGATTGATCCATCGACGCGTTTCGGATTCAAGTAGATCCGGGGTTCTTTTGGGGTAAGTTCTTCATCATCATCCATCACAATCCCCACGCCTTTCCAGACTTCCGCCCTTACCGCCACCGTTTCCAGTTTCAACCTAAAATCGTCCAAAAGTCAGCCCCTTCATAAATCATAAACCCCTCGTGCGAATTGGCTGAATTTTGGATATGTTGTTACTGATTTCAATTTATAATTCATGTTAAACTTTGAGTCTAATCGGAGTTGATTTGCTATAGTTTCTGATCGGGTAGCTTTCTAGGGTTTTATTCGATAATTTGGGATTTTGTTTCATATCTTGTTCGTTTCCTTGTTCAATTGTCGATCCAGATCAGTAGTTGGGAGTTCGAGTCTCTAGTTGTTCAGTTTGTAATTGGATTGAATCAACCTATAAGATGACGTGTGTTCGAGTCCCTAATTCCGCGTGATTGATTGGCCGTATCATAACCTCCCGCTACGTCGACTCAACGAAAGAAAGAAAGAAAGAAAGAAAGAAAGAAAGAAAAGAATTTCAGAAATGTGTTTTCTTTTAAGAAATTTTTTGAATAAGTATTCAATAAGTTAAGAATGATAATGGTGCCAAGAATGAAATTGTGAAAGTATGAGAATCATACTTGTTTCTGTTGTGTGAATTACGTGAAATTTATTTGCGCGATGATTTATTTTATTGAAAGTATGATGGCACTAGAATCTAGAATGATTCTAGGGATTTTCCCGGTTCGTTAAGAACATAGACTTGAAACCTAAGATCTTTCCGATTCCTCGAAAACTTAGACGTTTTAAGAACGTTAGTTCAAATGATTTCGAAAGGAGATCATGAAACGGGAAGAACTTCTGCAGACGAATGTCACGTGCGTATAGTGACATGAACAAAGACTCGGTAGAGTCAACTTTTGTTTTTACAAAGAAATATCGATAAGAATTTCCTTCGAGAAAATAAGATAAATATTGATAAGGTGCGTTAATTCTGTACCAAGTAAACGAAAGAAACGAATGTTGCTTCCGTAAAAGTAACATGAACGGGGTCATTTTCAGTTGGAATTCGCCTCGCTCGAACTTCAAGAAGAGATTGGTTATAATTATCAAGAATCATGTACGAACTTTAGTTAATTTCCAACGATCGCTCGATCCGACGACTAGAACTTTGGTTCTAAAGTCATTTTCCAGTTATATTTCCTTTTCTTGGGAATTTATTTTATTTCATACTTCGTAATTAAACGAAGAATACTACGAGTAAGAAATTCAAGTGTCGAGAAGGATAATTTTTTTCTTTTAAAAACAGATGTTACTTTTGAATAAGTAACATGAACAAAGTGGACGTACTTTGTTTTAATGAAGTAAGAATCGTTAAGAAATTTTCCTTAAGAAAGAAATAATGAAAGAAAGTAATAAAGAATAAAGAAAGAAAGTTTATGAGAAAATAAAATAAGAAAAGTAAATGAAAAATAAGATAAAGGATGAAAATAAAATCTTGAAATTTTATTTCTATATATTGTTTGAGTGCAATTTCTTGAATTGCTAGATGTTATGATAAGTGGTTGTTTAAGTGGTGATATTACAATTGAATAAGGAATGTTCATTTTGTAATTTAAGTATTTCGTTGAGATAAGTTATTTCCCTACCTGTTACTGATCCGTGTTTCCTTAAAACTTTTGTAGGATGGCTAGAAGACGCGTTACAGCTCGGAAGAACGCACCTTTACCACAACGTACCTTAGCAGACACCTTACAAGATGCTTACCACGGTTACGAGGTAGATTACGGTGTGGAGGATGTGGGGCAGATAGTGAGCAACTTCTCTTCAGTTTATTATGCAGCACGACACTTTATCCCGGAGAGTCAGGCGATATCCGACCTGATTGTGCGACTGCCGGACGAGTGGCGCGGTTAAGTGCACCGCGTGGCGTGGTATTTTCTTGGAATTTTTGGCGACGACACCAAGCCGACAGGAAACTACACGGGATTCGCTCTATATACACACGGGCGTTTCCTTGACAGCAGGTTCATGATTCCAGTTCCTCTTGAGCCACATGTCCCCTACCGTCACTTCCCAGCAGAGACCGAGCAAGAGCACTTAGACTTGGACCCAGAGTTGGCCGCGCTGTTGGAGATACCACCAGACTTTGTACCGAGTGAGGAGTCTGACGCGGAGTCAGAGCAGTTAGAGGTAGACAAGAAGCCTACAGCCTCACTGGAGTTACCACTTCCACTTGGACCACTTGAGGAGTTGATCCCAGGACCAGGACTCGCAGAGATCGACGCAGAGACAGCTGCTCTGTTAGGGTTACCTACTCCTTTTCTACCCAAGCCTAGTGTGAGAGTTCGAGGACCTTTCGAGACAGGACTATTCCAGACAGGGTCAGAGTACCGAGGGATTGACGCGGAGCTTGCCGCCATGTTAGAGCTACCGTCTCCACTGACACCGCTTGAGGAGATTTGTGCGAAGTGGGATGTAGTCAGAGGTCAGTTAGAGGCGGGACCATCCAAAGTCCGTTCTAGGGAGGAGTACGAGTCAGGTTCTAGTTCCGTTCCAGAGCACCTTCTTCCCCTGAAGAAGCGTGCAGTAGAGACTAGTGATGTAATACCCCAAATTTTCCGTACAGTCTTAAAAATTTAAAGTTAATAATAATTATGGCTTTGCACGCCTAAGTTTACGATTCTGAATTCTAAAACCAACGGTGAAATCCGTTTCCGAAAATAAATTACGGAAGTCAGCTAGATAACTACTGTATTTAGGGATATCGCGTACGAAAACTTTTTAGTTCTTGAACTCAGAACGGAAAACCGTCTGATTTTTACATTCACAAAATCGCGATACGAACTCGCCCGAGAAAGTTCGTTTTTATGATTTTCCGGATGAAGCTCGGACTGTGTCGTCCCGAGTTTTTGTCGGAATTAAGTTTTTAAATATTATTTTCCGATTAAGTTAAATACATTAGAATTTTTGGTCGAATCGGAATTTGACGATTTTGTGCCGAGCTACGTTTTTTGTCGTTCGATTTTCATAACGTCGTATCATGCTGGAAAAGCGCGTAATTTTCCTCTTTTTCCCACTCATGGCCGACTTCCCCTCCCTCTCTTACACTAGATATTTTCGATTTTATATAGTATTAACCATGACTCACTACTTAGATTTTTATCTAACTTTACACCTATTAATCTAAGTATTATAACATAACACATTTTAGTCATCATCCTCACTACTCTCTCTCTCAAAATTTCGAAACACACACACACCTTATCTCTCTCTTTGTTCTTCATTTCACCATTGAAGAACTCAAGTTCTTGGACAAGAAATCTTCACAAGTCTCTAATCCAACCATCGAATCCTATTTCTTCCTTTAGTAATCTTCAAGGTATTTATCTCCTCTCTAATCCTATCCAATTAGATTCCATTTCTTTTTATTTTTTCAAGTGGATCGATTTTATGGATGATGAAAATTAGATGTTTTGATCTTCAATTAGTGTAATAGGATGGATTAGATATGGATCTATGTCTAAAAGTGAAAGAAATTCAAGAACCCTATTTCCTATTAAGTACCGAAAATTTGGGGCTTTGGAGTATGATGTTTTGATTCTTCAATTAGTTGTGTAATTGATCTTAGGAGGTGTTCGATTGATGATTAAAACAAATAGAAATCAAAACCCCTACGTATTTTGTTGATGACCGAGTTATGCTAGGGTTTAAGTTAGGGGTTTTCAAATTAATGATGTAATTAGACTTGTAATTGTTTATTTGATGACATAGTAGCTTGATAAATGGATTAATGTTGTTAATCGATGAAGAAAAACACCCCCTTTAATTTTATGTTAATACCGAAATTTATGAGAAATTTGGGGGTTTTCATGTAGTTGATTTAGTTGTTGATTTGTTGATGAAATAATGTTCCTAATGATGTTAGTTGATAATAGGAATTATTTGAGAATTTTCTAAAAAAAATATTAATGAAGTCGTAAGAGACAAAGAAGTCGATTTAAGTTGAGATTAAGTAATGACATGAAGTGATGATATGTAATGAATCTAGTTAGATGTTGATTGATGTCGTAGAAAATGAATGAATTCCGATAACTTTTGAAATCTCGTAAGAGACGAACGAGTGGACTTAATTAATAATCGAGAAGTCGAGTAAGAATTCTAATTTGATAATAATGTTTATAATGGACTAAGGTACGACTTTGTAGTTGACGACATGAGCTTTCGGAATATTATAATATGAGTTGTAGTTATAGTCGAGAACTAGAAACGGGAAATGTTAACTTGTTTTTGGTTTAGTAAATGGTAGTTGAAACGACGAGGTTTGATCACCGTAGTTCTAAACGAGTTTTGAAAAGTCGTCCTGCATGTACGGGAGTACGTGTTGACTGCCTTGAGAGTCAAGTTTCGTGAGAAATCGAGTACGAGAACTTAGAACGAACTTAGGAAGTTATACGTCGTTTTTATCGAGCAATTAGGGTTAGCCGCGGCAGTTTTGCGACCCTTGCTGGAAACTGTAATATCTTTTAGCTAGTTTATCGGATTTGAGATCCGTAAATTGGAGCGTAAACTAGACTTTCCAAGCTTTCTAGTGGTACAGGGTTCATCCCCTGTTTCCAATTCCTCTGTTCTGGGCAGTCCCCAGAACTACTGCATTGTGCAGTAAATTTTCAGAACTAGTTTTACTAAGTTGTTTTCTTCGCAACTTAGTTTCATTCGATCTTTTAAGCAGTAATAAGTTAACGACTACCTTCTCTACTGACCTAAGAGTCGAGTATGAGACCTTTCGAGTTCTAAACGAGATTTTTTCAAGTCTCGTTCCCGTTTAATTAAAATGAAACTAGTAGCATGCAAATGCCTAAAGAAATGAAACGACTAAAACCTAATTCGAATTTCCATATTCGATTGTCTTTTATGACCGATTTTGAAGTGTTATTATTTTACGATGAAGGAGGAAGCCAGCAGTAAGGAAAGGACGGAAGATCAGGAGAACGGAAGCTCGTACTTAGTTCTGTAGACGCTAAGGTGAGCTTTTCACTACAAGAAAAATGGTTATAGACGACGGGCATTTCGCATCATCTATAAGAAAAAATCCCGTCGTCTACAACCTCATAGTCTATTGGGTGCGGTAATAGACGACGGGAAATGCCCGTCGTCTATAAGGCATATAGACGACGGGAAATTCCCATCGTCTATATGCTTTATAGACAACGGTAAATCGCCTATAAAGACGACGGTAAATTCCTGTCGTCTATATATCTTATAGACAACGGTATATCCCCGTCGTCTATACCACATTTTCCGTTGTCATTTTAATATTATAGACTAAAGTTTTTCTAATATAGACAAAGCTATTTACCGTCGTCTATAATGTTAACAGATATTGATTTTTTTATGTTGTCTATTGTATTACTATGTCCTATTGTCTAATAAAATACATTAATATTTTCCAATCAAATGATAATATCATAAACATCACAAATCATAAAATCAAATATATTGTTTTAAACTCAAAATCATACAAAACTAGCCTTAAAACAATAACAATGTCTCCAAATAGTCTTAAATACAAAAATATAAATATTTATATTGTCTTATTCTCTAAAACAATAACAATGTCTCCAAGAATTCCGTTGTAAACTCAACCAAGCCATCCATCCATTCATGCATCCAAGTGTCTTCCATCTACATGATTTAAATGAAAATCACTACTTCATTTACATATCTCTAAATTTAAATCTAATGTGAGGACTCAAACATAAAAAGACACATACATGTATTCCAAATTCCAAAAAACGTGGAATTTGAGGAGTCTTGCTGCGTTTCCATAGTAATCGAGCTTCAGATAGAGATTCATGACCTTTTCCTTTGGAGCAATCTCCATCGACATAGTGCATGTTCTCATCCCATTTCCCAAACAATGTTGCCACTGTCTTTCCACTCTTGTCTTGGACAACTCCCTGCACCTGCAATCTCAAAGTTGCTTTAATGCAGAAGTACTTAAAAATAATGCTCCAGAAGCATACTTAAATGAAAGCATCACTTTGTCCACTTTTAAGATAAATTATCAGAACCTTCATTAACCAGATATATTGTGCCAAAGCAGATCCTAACTAGATGAATTGACAGTTCTATTTGGTACGTCAATAAAAAGTCTGTATAAGAGAACATTTAAGAATAGCATACCAATTACCAAGCCATGTCAATCTCATAATCTATATGCATATAACTAATTTATCAACTTTAGATAGGTATAAAAGATATTTATGGAATGAGAAAGCACCTGATGATGATTCCGGTCTATAATGGACTGCTCCTTGAATTTTAATCTACATGAGTAATTGTGGTTTCCTTGTATTCGCATAGTACCATAGTGGTCACAATACAGTTTTCCCAAAATGAGATTATATATTAGATGTTGTTACCTGTCAAATTTAAGGAAATTATTTATCAATGAAATAAAATTGGAGAAAAAAAAAGTTCCAAAGATTTGTGAGATACCTTACTCCATTGAAATACTTCTCCATCATCAAATTTAATAGTTAGAATACCAACTGGATCGAGCTGAATGGACCGACCCCAGAATTTGCTTTTCAGATTACTATCACCATAAAATCTCCAGCCAGTGCCCTCGCAATGACAAGCTACAATCGTGGGGTGATGACTCACCTAATTCAAAGGAAAATTGGCCACTTATTTATTGAAAAAAAATCATTTTTCACCTATCACTCAGTTTAGATCAGAAAGTGGTAAATCTTTGTTTGAGCTATTGTGTAGTAATCAAAATTTCACACAAATTTTACAAGATTGTAGCTGGTCAAAGATCTTTCGAGAAGTAAAGCCTACAAAAAGTTATGCAAGTAGCAACCCAAAAATGTTTGCTCCCGTAACAAGCAGATACCTTCTCTAAGAAAAACCGTAGGCCTTTATCTGGATAATCAGCTTCATAAGTTTCTCCTAACAATGGATAAAAAGGTTTGCAGTTTCTTCCTTCTGTAGAAGCATAACCAGATACTGCAAATGCAGCTACATTTAGAATCCTCACAAAGAAGCATCTTGCAAGAAGAGCATCTACAATACATCAACTTCTAGAACTAGATTAATATGTTAAGAACAGTGAAAAGACAAAAACAGCCACGATAAGATATAACTAGATTAATGAAGAGGTCAATGAAACTAACAGAGCAGGATCAGGAGAAGGAACTGGAGAAGGAGAAGATTCGGGTGCTGATTGCAGACTGCAATTTAAAAATAAAAATAAGAATAAGTCCTAGATAAGACACTTAAAGATGATTTTTTTTATTACATGCAGCTTGAAACTAGAGCAGTAAAATGAACTCACAGAGCAAGAGTTGGCGCAGACGAAGGAGCTACTGTTACAGGTACTGTTGGCTGAGACGTATTACTAGCAGGTGGTGGCTAAGAGGAGAGGTAATAACAAAAACCAACCAATGACATCAGTAAATGGTTTGAACTATTTAGTACAAACAGATGTTGCCAGTCATATACAAAAGCACACGCACACATATAAATATATACTTTTAATTATGGGCCAGTGAAACCAACTCTGCAGAAAATTAGTGATTTAAAAGAATCAACTCTGCAGTTTAGCTTACTGTATTCGATGGTGCAGCAGGTGCTGTTACTCCACTTGATGAAGCCTTGGTCTGCAAAATCATAAAGTGCAGATGCAATCATAATATCAAATGTAATTTTATAATTGTGTGTTTGTGTTGTCTAGGGATATGCGAGCCTCCATATGGGTATGACATACTGAAATAATGGAGACATATCACCACTAATTCCAAAATCAAGAGGTTTAGAATTAATCTCATCATAAAGTTCTGTAAGTGAAGAAGATGAAACAGGGGTAGAAAACGGTGGAGGAGAGAGAGCAGGATTTATAGAGATGGGGAGAATAATTGGAAGATGAGAGAGCATATGCTTAAAACTGGAACTAGATTGTTATAAAAGAACTACCTTCTTAACTGGATGAGAGGCGGGCTGGTGGTGGCGGATGAGAGGCGGGCTGGTGGTGGAGATGAGGTCGGCGGCGGCGGAGTTGTCGAACTAGAGGTAGGGGGAGGAGGAGGAGAGGGTGCGCGGCTGAGGAGGGGGTGCACGGCGGAGGAAGAACACTTCCTGAGACGGCTGCGATGGCGGGAGGCGGTGGTGGTGACAGGAGGCGGCGGTGGCAGGCGGTTTGCCTGAGGAAGAAGAAGAAAGACGAGCGGAGTTGAAGAAGAGGCATACTTTCATCATCAATCATCAATAATACTAAAGCTCAACAAAAATTTGAGCTCCAATATATTCATGTTGAGCTAGGACAAAAGACGCTCTTTCAATTCAATCCACCACAATCAGCATGCTCAAAAATAAGTTTCCAATAGCCACATTTCCTTATAGGTGCATACAATACTCATACAAAAAAAGTTGGCGTCCGAAGCAATCAATTCCTTTTTTACTAATAAAACTGATAGCATCAATAGCATATTTGAATCCTCCTTAGCATTAAGAAAAACCATCCTCATGATTGTTTCCTCCACAAAAACTAGTTGTAATCAGAACAACAATAAATAAAGAAAACTATATGAAATGCTCAACTACGAAAATAACCTCACGACGCTCAATCTTCAGGAACTTCGACGTCGCCGTCGGTAATCTTCTGCTGTAAATCCTTCGGATCCTTCCCGTCGACCGTACAGCCAACAGAGATGCACGTGCCTAAGATCTCCTTCACAGTGCCAACCAAACCCTTGGCCATGGACTGGGGACTCATCACCTTCGCGATCTCGATGACGTCATCGAGAGATATATTGCCATTATGCTTAATATTTTGGTCTTCTTGCTGTCGCGCTTCGGCTCCTTGAGCGCCTTGATGACAAGCGCAGCGGCGGAAGGGAAGATGCTTACCTTTGCCTGCCGGTTCTGCACGGTGACGCAGAGGCCCTTCCAATCCTTGGCGGTCTCTTTCGCTATGTCTTCACCGATCTTCTTCGGTGAGAGACCTAGAGGACCGATCTTTGGAGCTAGGGAACTGGCAGCGCCGACCTCTCCACCGGTGACTCGGACATAAACATCGACCACCTGTGAGGGATCAAATTTCGGCGGCGATGACGGTTTAGTGATTGTGTGAGTTGAAGAAGAGGCGACCGAGCTAGAGTTAGAATTAGGGATTTGGTTTTCAATTTTTTCAGTTAAAAAAAAAGAAAAATTAGAAAGTGGTTAAACGACGTCGTACGAATTTTATATATATATAATTTTTTTTTTAGTGCGGTAATAGACGACGGGCCTCAAAATTGCGTCGCCTATAACCGAGGTAAAGTAGACAACGGGAAATGTACCGTCGTCTATTACATAAAAAGACGACGGGAAAACTGTCGCGTCGTCTATAACCGTACGAATGCGGTAATAGACGACGGGAAATCTGTCCCGTCGTCTATTTAACTGCTAATAGACGACGTCATATGCATATCCCGTCGTCTATTTCCTTATAGACAACGCGAATAAATTGCCTGTCGTCTATATCGCGTAGTCTATTACCATTTTTCTTGTAGTGTTTATATATGAAATAAAACGAGCAATGCTCGAAAACCCTTTTCTTTATCGCTTTGATAATCGTGTTTCCAAAGTGATAATCATGGCATAAACTGTTTAACTATTTTATGTGAGTTCTCTTGTACCTATCTGAGTTAACATTCGTGTTTTCCAGATTTATTAGTTAACTAACGATCGGCTCTGAGTTAGCTATTAAGCGCTTTCCAGAGTTAGTGCACTTTGTAACCTGTGGTGTATGTGGTATCCTGTTGAGGGGTAACCAGCCACGGTGAATGAGAATTGGTCAAGATTTGAACGTAACATACTAGAAAAATGCTTGTACAAGCTAATTTATATAAATGAGTCAGAAAATGTTTAGTAAACACGGACCATTTTCAATAAAACCCCGATGTGCTACGATTATGAGATGCCTGATTATTTATACTTATGAATATGTTTTCGGCAACGTGCCCACTAAGTACTTTTGTACTTAGCCCTGCATATGTTTTCTAAATGTGCAGGTTGAAGCGATGGAAGCGGCGAGGCTTGAATTAAGTTGTCTTAGGAAGACTTTAGTTAGTATGAATCACTTTTCCGCTGTAAAACTCTAAACTTAGAATGTTATGTATATTAGTAAAACATTGTGATATAAGTTCTGTAATATAACCTAGTTTACCTTTTTTGGAACTTCGTCGAGTAATCCTTAAGATTAACTCTTCTTTTTGTAAATGAAGTCATGTTTATAGAATGTATGATGTCTCCTATGTATGTTCAGTTCAGTTAATCCCCTTCTTCTCCACTTCTTTAATCCAACCCCAGTCATACCCCAGCTTCTGTCGTCCCTCGGGATTTGGGGCTGTGACAAGTGAGGACTACCTTATTTCAGACTTAGATGAGACAGTTTCAGAGGCACCATCACCACCCCTACTTACACTTTTGGACGGCTCTACTCTGAGGGAGGACGAGGCACTCCAGCTCGTCTTTGGTTCAGAGTCTGAGGAGGAGGACCTGGACGAGGATCCTGAGGAGGATCCAGACGAGGATCCGGAAGAGGACCCAGAGGAGGACTCTTAGGGTTTTACAGGCCGTAGAGGGCAGTTTGGACTCGACTGCAGTTAGTTGAGTAGAGCGTCGTAGACGCGTGTTAGTGTAAATAGTAGTAGTAGTTTCGTTTGTCCTGTACACAGTCGGATCAGTAACTAGTTTTTGTAGTACTCTAGCGGATACGAAATTTTATGAATCGTTTCCATTTTAGTACTCCCAGTAGATACGGAGTTGCAGCTTGTTAGTGCACCCGGTAAATAGTAGGCAGTCAGCCTAGTTTAGACTAGTAGTAGTCTAACTTTTTGTATAAGTCCTCGTTGGAGGCTGAATTAATATTCTTTTTGATGTATATATATACATGACCCGTAAAAGGGTTTTGATCACAAGAAAGTTTCCTATAAATCATGAAGTAGACCAGAATGTCAAATGAACTCGTGTAATGAGAAATTTAGTTTAACTTGAAAAGTTAAAGGATTAAAGAACTAATATCGAAGTATGTTCGATTTTTCTTTTCCGTAAACTTGATTAAGTTGGAAAGAGAGCGAGTAAGTAAAAGAATGTTTAAAAGAAAGGACTAATGAGAATTCCTGTTTCCTATAGTTAAAGAAAAATGCTACCAAGAAATGTTAACAATAGAAGGGACCTGGTAGGTCCCGAGGACGTGGACGACGTCAACCAGAAAATGAAAGGAGACAAGAACAAGAACGCAATGATACCCTTCCACCACCACCATCACCATCACCACCACCCCCACCACCACCCCGTAGGGACATTGAGGATCTTTTCCTCAAACAAAACCCACCCGTATTTAATAGAACAGGCAACCCTAGCGATGCTGAGCTATGGGTGCGATCAATTGAGAGAATATTCAAGCTCCTCAGATGTACTGATGAGGAGCGACTATCATGCATAGCATTCCAGCTCTCTGGACCAGCTGACTACTGGTGGGAGGCAAGACAGAAAGTGATACCCGAGGAGTATCTGGCTCAACTTACGTGGGATGAGTTTAAGGAGGCGCTGTACGACAAATACATGCCGAAGACGTATAGGGCTCAGAAGGAGGCTGAGTTCTACAACTTGAAGTAGGGTAAGATGATGGTGACAGAATACGATGCTAAGTTCTGTGAGCTATCCAGGTATGCGCTTACTCAGGTCGATACTGAAGAAAAGATCTCGAAGAAGTTCCGTGAGGGACTGAGACATGAATTGGGAATTGCTTTAGCCAGTCACGGGGGACTGAGCTACACGGATGTCTTAGGACGAGCTTTGGAAATGGAGGTCGTTGTGCCTGATGAGAAGAAAACAATAACAACAACACCAGCTCCAACCCAAAACCAAAATCGAGGCTATTATAACATCAATAATAGCAATTTCTAAGGAAAGAGAAAGTGGGAAGGAGGAAGTAGCGGTGGCTACAATAAAAATTTCAACAACCAGGGAAATCAGAGAAGTGGCAATCAGCAGGGCTACCAGCAGTCGAATCAGAACAACAACTATGGGAAGAAACAGTGCCAGGGAAACAACCAGTCTGGGTTGTATTTACAAGGGAACAACCAAGCCGGACCCTGGAAGGGGAATAATCAGCAAAGGCAACCAAATGGACAAGAAGGGAATTTCAGTCAAGGGGGAAATAACCCAGGGAGGGTTACCATTCCTGTATGCCCCAAGTGCAACAAATCACATTCTGGTGTCTGTCAAGCAGGCACTCCCAACTGTTTTAACTGCGGACAGAAGGGACACATGAAGAAAGATTGCCCTAAACCACTGCAAGCAGTACCTCTGAGGGCCATACAAGCACAGCCACAGCAACAAATGAATCAGCAGCAGTTTCAGCAGCACGTACAACAACAGCAGAATGCAAGGGCATGCGCGAATAGGCAGAATGGGTAGGATAAGGGAAAGGGAAAAGGAAACCTTGCAGGTATGGGAAAACTTCACAACATCCCTATTAAGATATTGTTCGATACGGGCGCATCGCATTCTTTTATTGCTGGTTGTTGTGCGGATAACTTAGACATCAGACCTGTAAGAGCTGAACATCCTATGAGAGTAGCTACACCTTCAGGAGAGATCACTACTTCCACGTATGTTTGCTCTAACCTAGAACTAGAACTCGGAACTCTTAAGGTTAAAGCGAACAATTTAAACGTTATGATAATGTAGGACGTAGACATAATCATAGGGATGGACTGGTTGACAAAGAATTATGCCACAATTCTCTGCAACGAGAGAAAAATCTCTTTTCAACCCCCGGGTAGAGAGCCGACCGAATTTCATGGGATTACAATGGGCAAGAGAATACCGGTAATATCCGCCTTACAAGCCAAGAAGTTGATAAAGAAGAAAGGTTGCACAACCTATCTTGTGTACCTAGTTGGAGAACTAGGAGCCGAGAAGACCGTTCAAGACGTAAAAGTTGTCAACGAGTACGAAGACGTCTTTTCAGAAATTTTACCTGGTTTACCACCCGACCGTCACATAGATTTCTCGATTGACCTAGAACCAGGATCGGCCCCCAAATCAAAAGCCCCATATAGAATGGCACCGAAAGAACTAGAAGAACTTAAAATCCAATTGCAAGAATTACTAGACCTTGGTTTCATCAGACCAAGTGTCTCACCTTGGGGAGCGGCAGTGTTGTTTGTCAGAAAGAAGGATGGGTCAATGAGGATGTGTATAGATTATCGAGAACCGAACAAGATCACCCTCAAGAACAAATATCCTTTGCCAAGGATAGAGGACCTTTTCGATCAGCTCAAGGGTGCAAGAGTGTTTTCAAAGATAGATTTAAGATCAGGGTACCATCAGCTGAAGATTAAACCCGAGGACGTACCTAAGACTGTCTTTCGAACCAAATATGGCCACTACGAATTCTTGGTCATGCCATTTGGTTTGACCAACGCCCCTGCTGTATTCATGGACCTCATGAATAGAGTTTTCCTCCCATACTTAGATCCTACCATTTGGTTCTCGGACACATAGTTTCAACCGAAGGAATCAAAGTAGATCCTGCCAAGGTGGAGGCAGTGCATAATTGGAAGTCACCAACAAGTCCGAACGAGATCAGAAGTTTCTTAGGTTTGGCAGGCTACTACAGAAGATTCATCGAAGGATTCTCCACGATTGCTAGACCCATGACGCAGCTACTTCGAAAAGAAAACAAGTTTAAATGGACGGACGAGTGTGAAAAGAGTTTCCAAACGCTCAAAGAAAAGTTAACCACAACACCAGTATTAGCTCTTCTCGACGCAAACAAGGAATGTGTGGTGTATACCGATGCTTCGAAGAACGGGTTAGGTTTGTGTTCTAATGCAAGACGGAAAGGTAATAGCTTATGCCTCACAACAACTTCGACCTCACGAAATTGAGTACCCAACCCACAATTTAGAACTTACAGCAGTTGTGCATGCATTAAAGATTTGGAGACACCATCTTTATGGTGTAAGGGTTGAGATCTTCACAGATCACAAGAGTTTGAAGTACTTCTTCGAGCAGAAAGAACTGAATATGCGACAAAGGAGATGGCTCGAATTGGTCAAGGATTACGACTGCAGAATCAACTACCACCCAGGAAAGGCAAATGTAGTAGCAGATGCGCTGAGTCGCAAGGCTCCAACCAAGTTAGGATGTCTGTTTGTCGAGGAAGAAGCGCTAGTACGAGAATTTGAAAAGATGGAAGTAGAAGTACTCGACACACCAGCAACAATCACAAATCAGATAGCAGCACTAGAAGCTACGTCGGACTTAAGAGAAAGAATCATAAGTGCTCAGAGGAAAGACGAGTCAATGGAGAAGCTTCGCTTTAAGATAAGAACAGATAAGCCAGACGGATATTCCGAAGAACCAGACAATGCAATATCATTTGAAGGCAGACTTTGTATTCCTGACAGTGACGAAGAATTAAAGAATGATATCATGAGTGAGGCTCACGATACGCCGTATACAGCACACCCAGGGAGTACGAAGATGTATCAGGACTTAAGGAAGAATTTCTGGTAGAATGGATTAAAACGAGATGTTGCCTCGTTTGTAGAAAGATGCTTGGCATGTCAACAAGTGAAAGCCTTACATAGACGAACCAATCTTAATTTCGAAGTTGGTGATAAGGTTTTCCTTAAGATTTTACCATCGAAAGGAATCATTAGATTCGGTGTTAAGGGTAAACTTAGACAAAGGTTCATAGGACCTTACAAAATTCTCGAGAAAATAGGACCCGTTGCTTATAGATTGGCCTTACCGCCAAGTCTAGGAAGTGTCCATAACGTGTTCCACGTTTTGCAATTAAGAAAGTATGTCTATGACCCTAAGCACGTTATAAGTCAGCAAGACGTCGTTCTTGAATCTGACCTGAGTTATGAAGAAAAGTCGATATCGATTTTGGATAGAAAGTTCAAGAATTAAGAACCAAGTCGATACCAGTAGTAAAAGTATTATGGAATCACCACAGGCAAGAAGAAGCCACGTGGGAGCTCGAAAAAAAAAAAGAAAGATATCCTTATCTTTTTGAAGAAGGTATGCAAATTTCGGGACGAAATTTTTCGTAAGGGGGGTAGGATGTAATACCCCAGACTTTTACTACGGTCTTTAAAAATGAAAATTTATAATAATTATGGCTTTGCACGCCTAAGATCATGAAATTAAAATCTAAGATTTATGGTGAAATCCGTTTCCGAAAATAATTTCCAGAAATCGGACGAACGACTACTGTATTAGGGTTTTCGCGTTCGTTAAGTTTTTCGCTCGGAAACTCGGAATCAAATTCCGTCAGAATTTACATTCACTTTATCTTCGAGACGAGTTCACCGGGGAAAGTTAATTTTTATGTTTTTCCGGACGAATTTTGGACTGTGATGTCCCGACTTTTTCTCGGATTTTGAAAAACGAATTAGGTTTTCCGAGTACGTAAATTATTTCCAATCTAAAGGAAGAATTAGATTTCGTCAATTCCGTAACTAACTAGGAAAGTATTTCTCGACTTTTAAAACGACGTTTAAGAGCCACAAACGAGATTTTTCGTATAAAATTTCGATCGCCAAATGCTCCCTAATGACTCACCTTTACTTTGTGGGATATTTTCATCACTTTATGAGTCACCATTGTGACTCATCATCTCTCTCTTCCACCTCCTAACACTGCCATCACCATCCCCTCCCTCTCTCTCATTTCTTCTTCAATCATCCTCCATAAAAGCTCAATCTCAAGCTTTCTCCAAGAGCAATACTCTTCCGTCTACCGATCAAATCCACATCCGAGTTCATATTACGAAAGGTAAGAGCTTCGTCTCTAGTATGACCTGAATAAATCTCTTTTCCCCCAATTTCTTTTTTTTTTTCGAAAATAAGGAGAATGAAATAGCATGTTGTCTTTGATCGAATCTTGTTCTAGGACGTTTAGAATCGAGTCTACGGATCAAATCATGAAGAAAAATCAAGAACCCTAACCCCTAATTATTACCGAAAATTTTCAGATTTTGGGGCTTTGTTTCGTGCTCGATTTCTTTGTCGATTGAATGTTAGATTAGTGTTCCGTATGATGTTAATTGATCGTATGAATTGTTTTAGATTTTTCTAAAAATAAAATCCAAAACCTAAGAGACGAAGAAGGCTCAATTTAGGTTAGTAAATGTTATGATATGCTCGATTGTTTGATGGAAATGAGATATATGATGCATGAGGATGAATATGTATTAATTTGAGATTTTTCTAAAATAAAACGAGAAATGTAAGAGAAGAAGATGTGTTGATAAGTCGAGGCTCGATAATGTTTTGATAATATGATTTGCATGTCAGTAATGCTCGTTAGATGATAATCGTTGTCGTAAAATTTGAATGAAAACGGAGAACGTAAAATTTTACGTAAGAGACGAACGACGGTCGATAAGTCGAGAATAGATGATGATATGAGGATGTGAATTACGTATTTAGGATTCTTGATAGATGATGAATAATGTTGTAAATTTTGAACGAATTCTAAAGATGTTAGATTTTTCGTAAGAGATGATCGATTGATGATAAGTAATGATAGAAAAGTCGATTAACGATTCTATTTGGATATTTATGATTATTAATAATTAAGGAACGAGTTTGTATTTGATGACATGTTTGTCCGAGTATTGAAAAGATGAGTTGTAGTTATAATCGAGAAGTAGAAAGAAGAAGTTAGGAATTTGAACAAGAACTTGAATTGGTTTAGTAATTGTATAGTTTGAACGACGAGTTTTGATCGTCGTGTTTTTAATCGAGAAATGAAAAGGGGTCTATCACGTATAATGATACGAGTACACTGTTTTCAGTCAGTAAGTTCGTGAGAGTTTAGGTTTGATAATATAGAACGAACCTAGAAAACCGTGCGTCGATTTTATCGAGCATTAGGGTTCACTCGGCAGTTCTTGTGACCTTCCACGGAAACTGCGATATCTCCTAGCTCGTTTATCGGAATTGAGATCCGCGAATTGGAGAGTAAACTAGACACCCGTACCTTTCTTTTGGTACAAGTTTCGACCCCTGTTTCGCAATCCCCTGTTCTGGACAGACTTACTGACCTCGTGCAGTGTATGTTCAAAATGTAGTTTCTTAAGTTGAATTCTTCTCAACTTGAACTCTTTCAACCTTTTTAGTCATTTCAAGTTATTGACTACCTTCTTTCTACCGACGTAAAGTGTCGAGTACAGAACCGAGTGAGTGTCAAACGAGATGCATTCGTGTCTCGTTTATTTTTAACTAAAAGAGTTTAGTTAGCGTGCAAATGCCTAAAACGTCTAAAGAATAAAAAGTTAATCCGATTTTTGTATTCGTTTATCGTATGCGACCGAGCTTTAAAGTATGATTTTTTTACGATGAAGGAGGAAGTCGACACCAAGGTTAGGACGAAAGATCAGAAGACGAAAGCACGTATCTTTGTTCTGTAATCTATAAGGTGGGCTTTTATATATGAAACAAAACGAGCAATGCTCGAAAACCTTTTCTTTATCGCTTTGATAATCGTGTTTTCAAAGTGATAATCATGGCATGAACTGTTTTGTGTTTTATGTGAGTTCTCTTGTACCTTATGAGTTAATCAAAAGGGATTAACTAATGATCGGCTTTGAGTTAGTCAAAAGGGGCTTTCCAAAGTTAGTGTACTTGTAGCCTGTGGTGTATGTGGTATCCTGTTGAGGGGTAGCCAGCCACGGTGAATTATGACCGGTCAAGATTTGAACGTAACATCTATGAAAAATGCTTGATCAAGCTACTTTATGAATGAAATGCAAATGTTTAATAGGCACGGGCTCTTTTAAATGAAAACCCCGATGCGCTATAAAATGAGATGCCTGTTTATCTATACTTATGATTATGTTTTCGGCAACATGCCCACTAAGTACTTTTGTACTTAGCCCTGCATATGTTTTCTAAATGTGCAGGTTGAAGCGACGAAGCGGCGACGGTTGAGTTAGAGTTAAGGAAGACTTCTGTATATAGTTCACAATTCCGCTGCTAGACTCTAAACTCTTTTTGATGTTGTGTAATAATCACTGTAGCCTAAGTTCTGTAATATAACTTAGAAGCTTTTGAAATGCTTTGTCAAGTAATCTTTCGAAATTAACTCTTTCCTTCGTCAATAAAGTCTTGTTCATCGAAGATAAGATGTTATGTATGTATGTTTATTCTTTCATCCCCCTTCTTCCCCGCTTCTTTAATCCAACCCCAGTCACACCCCGGCTTTTGCCGTCCCTCAGGATTTGGGGCTATGACATAACTTCAAATAAACATATGAAAATGCAAAGTTAGTTACGAATTTCAAAATTCGCAACATCATATACTTAATAATTTCAGTTTCGAAACCTTCAAATAGCCACAAATATAATTTCGCAACATGTTATAACTCAAATTCCAAAAACGTGATAGGAAATTATGAATTAGCAACAAATTATTCAATACGAATGCTAATTTCGTAACATAAAATGATTCATTTCGGAACCTTCAAAAAGCCTCAAACATGTTGCGAAATTGTAAATTTGTAACTTCAAATTAACGAATCAAAATGAACTTTCACTATATACGAAATTCGTATATTTTTGTTGCGAACTGTGAAATTCGCAACATCATATACTTAACAAATAACCACAAACATGGAACGAAATTGTAATTTCGTAACATGTTATAACCGAAATTCCAAAAATGTGATACGAAAATATGAATTAGCAACAGATTATTCAATACAAAATTCGTATATTTTGTTGCGAATTATGAAATTCGCAACATTATATGCTTAAAATTTTAGTTTCGGAACCTTCAAATAGTCTCAAACGTGTTGCGAAATCGTAATTCCGTAACGTCAAATAAACGAATGAAAATGCACAGGTAGTTACGAATTTCGTAACACTATATACAAAATTCGTATATTTTGTTGCGAATTGTGAAATTCGCAACATTATATACCTAAAAATTTTAGATTCGAAACCTTCATAAATCCTCAAACATGTTACGAAATTGTAATTTCGCAATATTTTATGACCGAAATTCCAAAAACGTGTTACGAAAATATGAATTAGCAACAGATTATTCAATACGAAATTCATATATTTTGTTTCAAATTGTGAAATTCGCAACATTATATGCTTAAAAATTTTAGTTTCGGAACCTTCAAATAGTCTCAAACGTGTTGCGAAATCGTAATTTCATAACGTCAAATAAACGAATGAAAATGCACACGTAGTTACGAATTTCACAATTCGCAACACTATATACGAATTGTGTTACGAATTGTATACCTAAAAATTTCAAATTCTAAACATTCAAAAAGCCTCAAACATGTTGCGAAATTGTAATTTGGTAACTTCAAATTAACGAACCAAAATACACAGTTAGTTACGAATTTCACAATCATAACACTATATACGAAATTCGTATATTTTTATTGCGAACTGTGAAATTCGCAACATCATATACTTAACAAATAACCACAAACATGTAACAAAATTATAATTTTGTAACATGTTATAACCGAAATTCCAAAAACATGATACAAAAATATGAATTAGCAACAGATTATTCAATACGAAATTCGTATATTTTGTTGCGAATTGTGAAATTCGCAACATTATATGCTTAAAATTTTTAGTTTCGGAACCTTCAAATAGTCCCAAACGTGTTGTGAAATCGTAATTCCGTAATGTCAAATAAACGAATGAAAATGCACAGGTAGTTATGAATTTCGTAACACTATATACGAAATTCGTATATTTTGTTGCGAATTGTGAAATTCGCAACATTATATACCTAAAAATTTCAGATTCGAAACCTTCAAAAATCCTCAAACATGTTGCAAAATTATAATTTCGCAACATTTTATGACCAAAATTCCAAAAACGTGTTACGAAAATATGAATTAGCAACAGATTATTCAATACGAAATTCATATATTTTGTTGCGAATTGTGAAATTCGCAACATTATATGCTTAAAAATTTTAGTTTCGGAACCTTCAAATAGTCCCAAACGTGTTGCGAAATTGTAATTTCGTAACGTCAAATAAACGAATGAAAATGCACACGAAGTTACGAAATTCACAATTCTCAACATTATATACGAATTGTGTTACGAATTGTATACCTAAAAATTTCAGATTCGAAACATTCAAAAAGCCTCAAACATGTTGCGAAATTGTAATTTTGTAACTTCAAATTAACGAACTAAAATGCACAGTTAGTTACGAATTTCACAATTGTAACACTATATACGAAATTCGTATATTTTTGTTGCGAACTGTGAAATTCGCAACATCATATACTTAACAAATAACCACAAACATGTAACAAAATTATAATTTCGCAACATTTTATGACCAAAATTCCAAAAACGTGTTACGAAAATATGAATTAGCAACAGATTATTCAATACGAAATTCATATATTTTGTTGCGAATTGTGAAATTCGCAACATTATATGCTTAAAAATTTTAGTTTCGGAACCTTCAAATAGTCCCAAACGTGTTGCGAAATCGTAATTCCGTAATGTCAAATAAACGAATGAAAATGCACAGGTAGTTATGAATTTCGTAACACTATATACGAAATTCGTATATTTTGTTGCGAATTGTGAAATTCGCAACATTATATACCTAAAAATTTCAGATTCGAAACCTTCAAAAATCCTCAAACATGTTGCGAAATTATAATTTCGCAACATTTTATGGCCAAAATTCCAAAAACGTGTTACGAAAATATGAATTAGCAACAGATTATTCAATACAAATTAATATATTTTGTTGCGAATTGTGAAATTCGCAACATTATATGCTTAAAAATTTTAGTTTCGGAACCTTCAAATAGTCCCAAACGTGTTGCGAAATTGTAATTTCGTAACGTCAAATAAACGAATGAAAATGCACACGTAGTTACGAATTTTACAATTCGCAACACTATATACGAATTGTGTTACGAATTGTGAAATTCATAACATTATATACCTAAAAATTTCAGATTCGAAACATTCAAAAAGCCTCAAACATGTTGCAAAATTGTAATTTCGTAACTTCAAATTATTGAACCAAAATGCACAGTTAGTTACGAATTTCACAATTCGTAACACTATTATACGAATTGTGTTACGAATTGTGAATTTCGCAACATTTAAAAAGACTCCAATATGTTGCGAAATTGTAATTTCGTAACGTCAAATAAACGAATGAAAATGTACAGGAAGTTACGAATTTCACAATTCCCTACACAAATTCGCTACACTAATATACGAATTGTGTTACGAATTGTGAATTTCGCAACATGTCTGAGAAAACAGGTATGAGAAAAAAAAACAGATCTACTTTTAGAAGAAGAAAAAAACTCAGATATACATGTCTGAAAAAAAAAACAGATCTGAAGAAAAATGACGGAGCGCGGAGTACGGCGGACAGCCGACGACGAAGCGGCGGAGCACGGCAGACGGCAGACGACGGAGCAGCGGACGGGAAAAGGCTGGGAAGGAGAAGAAAAGAAAAAAGTGAGAGAGAGGTAGAGAAGAAGAAGAAGAGAGAGGGGGAGAGAGAGAGAGCAGTAGCAGAGAGAAAACTTACCGGCGAAGAGACAGCGGCGGACGGCGGACGGTGGAGCAGCGGACGACGGAAGGTTGGGAAGGAAAATCTGTGGAAGAAAAGTAGGGTTTTCTGGGGAGAGTTTTTTTTTAGAGAGAGAATATTTGAGATGAGAAATGAGGGAGTGGGGGATGAAATGGAGGCACGGTTTTTTTTTTTGGTGAAACTGAAAATAACTTCTATACAATGTAGTAAGGGTATAATTGTCCCAAAAATACATTTTTGGCTATATTTTTACCATATTATATTTGTTGACAACTATTGTAATCTAATGGGGGATTTTGCTATATGAGTCCTTCACTCTTGATTTAATATCTTTAATTTTAATTGATTCTTTCATTTTTTATTTTTAATAATCTTTTATTTTCATTTTTAATTCTTTTTTATTCTTTTAGAAAAAAATGGAAATTCTAATTTACTTTTATTTGCTATGAATAATTAATTCTTAAATAATATTATGTATCATTTTTGTTTACCAATGATGAGACGATCAAAACATTTGATAAATATAAATCGAAAAAAAATCATTCAAATCCTAAATGCAATATTTGTCGTGTATAAAAGTAATATTTGTCATGAATAAAAGCAATATTTGGTTTTAAGAAAAATATCAACCCTATTTGTTGCTATGAATAATTAATTATTGAATAATATAGTGTATCATTTTTTACGAGCAACCAAACAATCATTCACCATTTGAGATATAACAATCATTCACACCTAGTTCCCCTTTATATTTTGATTTTCTTTAAATAGATAAGATATAATATTATTTTAAAAATGTTAGTTTTCACGAATAAAAGTGATAGTTTGGACGAATAAATTTTAATGGATAAAAGTGACAAGTATTTAAAAAAATAGATAACATGTACAATATTATTTCAAAAGTGATAGTCTTCACAAATTAAAGTGATAGTCTTAATGGATGAAAGTGACCTTGATGGTCCCGATACGAGTTACTAGTGTATGGGGGAGGGGGGGGAATACACCAGTTAGGATTTTAAAAATAAACTCTTGAAAATTACTTCAACTGAGTAAAAAGACTCAGTTGGAATCTCACAGCTGAGTATGCAACCTCAGCTGAAAGAGTGGTGCTGTGCGGAATGTGGTGGAAATTAACAACTCGTAAAACAACTCACGCTTTTGTGCACGGTTGGTCAAAAACCAAAACAGTTGAGAATGCGCAGATGCAGTTTGTATGCTGGTTAGTCAGTCAGTAGATAATGCAAGAAATAACTGAATAAAGAAAAATACAAGCACACAGAGAATTAACGTGGTTCGGAGCTAACACTCCTACGTCCACGGGGAGTTGTGAGTCCACACAACTCTGTCCAAGTTCTTCTGGACAAACCACTCAGCTTACGCGGGCTGAGCAACCGTTAAGGATAAGTTTGCGGGTACTTATCAACCTTACAGTTTAGTTTCCGGGTACTAAACAACCTATCTACTCAGTTGCGGGAAGAGTAGGATCCTAAACCTTTTCAGGTGAAAGAAAATGGGGTTCCAACTAAAAGCCCGAACGTGAAGTGAGCTATGATCTAACTCTCTACGAACTCTCACTAAGTGATGTTCTCAAGGTTCGATCTAAAGACACAAAAACTAGCTAACTCTAGAACTCTCAACAGGTGATGTTCTAAGAGATTAAATTCAGTTCAGCTCGTGAAGAATATTGCTCTTTCTTTCGCTCTCTGGTTTCTTCTCGCGTGTGTGTCTTCTATCTTGTGTCTTGTATCTTCTTCGAATGAATGAAGGCCTCTATTTATAGGCGGAGAGTATCAACTAGCCGTTAGAGGAGCTGTTGATCTCTGTTCTTTGAAAGCGATGGCTTGTCTCTGATCTCTGCAGACTTTCCCGATATGACATCTGTGCTCTTCTGCTTTCCATCTGAGATAGCCTTGTGTTGGGCCAAATGGGGTAATGACTAAACGGTCAAACCCTCACGTGACTTCCTTTTTGAAATTCAAATCTTAACAACAGACTTCCAACAAGGAGTGGTCAGTTAAGACTTTCGATCTTCAACTAGCTTGTTCTTCAGCCGATGTTCTATCTGCCAACTAACAGTTGAACTCTCAGCTGACTTCATCTTCAAGCTGTTGATCTTCTTGGTTGAGTTCTACAACTGATGTTCTGAAATTGAACACTCAGTTGTCTTCCTTGTATCTGATCAGTTGGGTTCGAACGCTCAGATGGCTTTCTTTCATCTGATGTTCTCTTCCCATTTATTGCTTCTCATCTGATGAGATGAACGCTCAGTTGTCTTTCTTCACAACTGATGTTCTGAAGACTTCCCCCTCTTTGCATCTGAAGAAATGAACTCTCAGTTGTCTTTCTTCACAACTGATGTTCTGAAGACTTCCTCCTCTTTGCATCTGAAGAAATGAACTCTCAGTTGTCTTTCTTCACAACTGATGTTCTGTCTGAGTGATGCCTTGTTGTCATTTTCAGCTGGAGACCTGTAAAGATAAAATCTTAACAATGCTCAAACAGCGATCCTACCTACTAACATTAGGTTCTGGCAACATCTACTAGGTTGGGGTCAGTTAGTTTTGGAATTCATCAAAACTCTTACTAATAAATTTCCCAACAGACCTTTTAAATCCTATATTTTCATTTCTTTTAACGAAATAAATAGCATATACAATATTATTTCAAAATAATAGCTTTCACGAATGAATGACGAATAAATGTGATAGTCTTAATAAATAAAAGTGATAGTCTTAACGAATAAAAGTGAGTCTTAATAAATAAAAGTGATAGTCTTTGCGAATAAAAATGATAATTTTAATAGATAAAGTGACACTTAATAGATAATAGTCTTTTCGAAAGTGTATCAATTACTGCCTTATTTATATGCGAGCATTGCTAGAAGGTGTTTACGTTTTGCTTTAATAAATGAGTATTAAAGTATTTATATGCGAGCGTTGCTCGAAAGTGATTACGTATTGTTTTAATAAGTGAGTATTAAAGTTCTATCAGTGCTTTAATGAATTGTTTATGTGAATTCTATTATGTCTCTCTGCGTTAGCCCTCAGGTGCTAACTAGAGTATTGGATTCTGAGATAGCCCTCAGGCTGCTATCCAGATAATTCCAACTAAACGATCAGATTCTGAGAAAGCCCACGGGTGCTATCCAGAGGGACAGTTTCTGAGTTAGCCCACAGGTGCTTTCCAGACGATCGGATATGAGTTAAAAACCCACAGTGTGTCATACAGAAATTAAGTTTATAACTGTAAGAGTCTTATACGAATGTTTATGAAAAGATGTTTGATTATTTAATAATAAAAACTCTTGTGAGTTGTTTTCGGCATTGTGCCCACTAAGTACTTTTGTACTTAGCCCTGCATGTTTGTTTTCTTTGAATGTGCAGGTTGAGTGACGAAGGCGGAAGAGGTTGAGTAAAGGTCTTTTCTCAGGAAAGAAGTTTAGTTGAGCCTCGATTTCACATTCGATATGTGATATCATTTCTACGTTTTCCGCTGCCAATTCTGTAAACTAGTTTCAGTTAAAGTATAACTTAGAACTAAGTTTCATCCTTTGAACTTAGTCCCTTTTAAGAATAGCTATGTCGAGTGATCCTCCGTGATTTACTCTTTCTTTCATTAAATAAAGTAGGTTCTCTCATTATGTAAATCCTTTCGGTTTAAGTTGTTATTACTTTAAACCTAGTTTTCTCTGAATACAGTTTGACGAGCGATCCTTCAAGATCGACTCTCTTTTATTCAAGATCATCGTAATTAGTGTTAAGTTAATGTGTTTTATTCAATTGTTCCCCTTCTTTTCCGTTTCTTTAATCTAATCCCTAGTCGCACCCCGGCTTTGCCGTCCTTCGGGAAGTCGGGCTGTGACAAAATGGTATCAGAGCAATCGTTCCTGCTCTGACCTTGGGTTATTTTTCTAGTGTTACCACAGAGTAATAACAGAGCAATCGTTTCTGCTCTGTATATGAATTTCTTTCAAGTAGTAAGATAGAGTATTTGTATATACTCTATACCTGAGTCTTCTGTTGAGAAAGTAAAGTTTAGTTTGTATCACTAAACTTAAGAATGTAGTAAACGACTCAACCTCCCGCTACGTCAACTCAACCAAGGAAGAAAAGAAAGGTATTAAAAGTGTTTTTATTTTGAAAATTTGAAGTATTAAATATACTCCTGTGAGAACCAAGTGTGCCAAGGATGAATTATGAAAAAAAAAATATGAGTACTATACTTGGTGAAATATGTGAAATTATGTGAGTTATAATTTCTTTGATTAAAATATTTTGTTGATATGAGAACTTAGACCATTGTTCTAAGGTTTCTCCTGATTCTATGAGAACTTAGATTGCTGCTCTAAGATTCCCCGAGAACATAGATATTTTAAGAAGCGTTGATTCCAAATGATTTCGAAAGGAGATCGTGAAACGAGAAGGACTTTTAAAGACGAATGTCGCGTGCGTGAAGTGACATGAGCAAAGACTCGGCGGAATCAAACGTTGTTTTATAATTAAGAGCCGATGAGAATTTCCTTCGAGGAAATAGTATAAGTAATGATAAGGTAATTTAATTCCGTATTAAGTGAATGAAAGAAACGATTTGACGTTTGAGAAGCGTTGGCTTCGAAACTAGAAAGATACGATCGAGACGAAGAGGACAGAATAAAGGGAATCAAAGAGAATGAAGAAACAAGTGTTACTTCCGTACAAGTAATGAAGTCGTCTTTCAATGGGAGTTCGTTCCGTTATAACTCCAAGAGGAGATCCGTTTTATTATTAAGAATCGAGTACGAAAATTTTAGCTAATTTCCAACGATCGCTCGATTCCGACGACGACTGGAACTTGTGTTCTAAAAGTTATTCCTTAGTTATTATTCCACTTTCTTTTGGAATTTATTTCATACTTCGTAATTGAATGAAGAATACGACGAATACGAGCATTAAGTGACGAGAACGACAAGTCTTTTATAAACGAATGTCACATAAGTATAAGTGACATGAACAAGTCTCTTTGGAGTTGACTTGTTATAATGTTGAGGAACCGTTAAGAGTTTGGTTGCAATTTGAGAAATTGTTAGATGATTAAGATAAGTTAATTCCTTATTGAATGGATGAGTGCTTAAGGCACGAAATTGATGGAAATTTTTGATTTCTCTAGTTTAAAAGATGCCGCCAAGAACAGTTAACAATCGAAGAGGCAGAGGACCCGGTAGGCCACAGGGACCAGGGGGTCGGCAAGCTAGAAACGACAGAGAAGAAGAATATGAACATCAGGAAACCCCTCCACCTCCACCACCACTACGTCGTGACATAGAACATCTGTTCCTCAAAAGAAATCCACCAGTCTTTGATGGATCAGGAAACCCGAGCGATACTGAGCTTTGGGTAAGAGCTACAGAAAGAATCTTTAAACTTCTCAAATGCACGGATGAAGAGCGTCTCTCATGTGTTGCTTTTCAACTCAACGGACTAGTTGATCATTGGTGGGAAACTAGGCAGAAGGTTATTCAGACAGAGCATCTGGCTCAGTTTACTTGGGACGAGTTTAAGGAAGAATTTAATGACAAGTACATTCCTAAAACCTATAGAGCAAGGAAGGAAGCAGAGTTCTACAGTCTGAAACAGGGGAAGATGACAGTGACTGAATACGATGCAACTTTCTGTGAATTATCAAGGTATGCACCCGAGCAGGTAGATACGGATGAGAAGATAGCAAAGAAGTTCCGTGGGGGACTTTAGACACGAACTAGGATTGGCACTGGCTAGCCATGGAGGATTATACTATACAGACATACTAGCACGAGCTTTAGAAATAGAGGCAGTTGTGCCTGATGAACGAGAGACTGTAGTGCCTGTATCAGCACTAACCCGGACCCCAACTCAAGACCATTCCAACAACCATAGCTGCAACCATAAAGGTAAAAGAAAAAGAGAAGGAGGAAACCAGGGTGAAAAGCAGCGTGGCCTTCAGCAGCCGAATTAGAATGACCAACAAGGACAGTGGCAGGGACAACAGGCAGACAATGATCAAGGAAGAATCACAGTTCCTATCTGCCCTAAGTGTAACAAAATGCACTTTGGTAATTGTTTGGCGAACTTTCACAGTTGTTATAACTGTGGTCGACAGGGACACGTGAGAAGGAATTGTCCGAAACCATTGCTAACCTTGAGAGCTATGCAAGCTCAGCCACAGCCGCAGCAACAACAACTACCATAGCAACGAGAGCAGAATGCATGGGCATTTGTGAATGAGCCAGAAGCACAGGACAAGGGCAAGGATCACTAGGCAAGGGGTTGGCTTATTTCAAACTAGTAGTATTTTTGTATAAGTCCTCGTTAGAGGCAAACCAGTACTCGTTGGACGTATATGTATATATGACCCCGCGAGTGGGCTCTGACTTCATAAAGATATTTCCTCTAAATCGTAAGCTTAAAGTAAGTGTTAATGAAACGTTTGATATAATCCATGGGATGGAAGGATTATGATCATGATATCAATCACCATTCAGAAAAAGCAAACGTGGTAACAGGTGCGAAGAGTCGCAATACTTCAATCAAATTCCGATGTATCTTTATTGAGGAAGAAGCACTTAAACGAGAATTTGAGACGATAGATTTAGAGGTGCTCGATTCACCTAAAAACGATAACCAGCTGAATAGTAGCACTCATAGCTACACCAAGCTTACGAAAGATAATCATAAGTGCTCAGAGAAAGGACGAGTTGATCGAGAAGCTACGACTAAGGGTAAGAACGGATAACCTGACGATTATTCCAAAGCACCAGGTAATGCGATCGTATTTAAGATAGACTTTGTATTCGAATGACGACAAATTGAAGAACGATATCATGAGTGAGGCTCACGATACGCCATAAACCGTTTACCAAGGGAGTACGAAGATGTATGAAGATTGAAGAAAGAAGTTTCGAGAAGACGAAAGTCTTACGTATATGCGACAATCAGAACTTAATTCGAAAAGGAAGATAAAGTTTTCTTTAAGATTTCTCCGTTAAAAGAATCATTTGATTCATGTTAAGTATAAGCTTAAATGAAGCTTATTATGAGTATCGGATATCTCGGGAAAGATGAGTTTGAAATGACGTATAGATTGGCCGTGTTGCCAAGTCTATATAATGTTATTATATTTGTGTACCTCGTATGAGAAAGTACGTGTTCGACTCTAAACGCGTGATTCATCAGCAAGACATAGTTCTTGATTAAGATATAAGTTATAACGAAAGACCGAGATCGATCTGGAATCGAAAAGTGCGATAGTTATGAAGTAAGCCGAAAAGATCAGTAAAGTATTCTGAAATTACACGGGCAAGAGGAAGCTACGTGGGAGCTTTTTGCGAAGGAGGTAAGCAAATTTCGGGATGAAATTTTTCGTTAGAGGGGTAGAATGTAATACCCGGCATTTCTGCTCCGACGAAAAATAAAAAAAAAATTTCTAAGAAGTCAATTAAAATTTTGGCTTTGCACGCCTAAGTTCCCGATTTTCAATTCTAAGACCAACGGTGAAATCCATTTTAGAAAATAAATTCCAGAAGTCAGAGGAACGACTACTGTATTAGGGTTTTCGCGGACGATAAAAATTTAAATTCTAGAACTTAGATCGGGAAACCGTCTGATTTTTACATTCACGAAATTGCGATACGAGTTCGCCCGAGAAAGTTCGTTTTTATTATTTTCCGGACAAAATTCGGACTGTGATGTCCCGAATTTTTATTTAATTTTAAAGTTTAAAATATACTTTTTAAGTATATTATATTTATCGGATTTAATGGTCACATCGGAATTCAACGATAACGAGCCGAATACATATTTTTATTGCTCGATTTTTATAATGTCGTAACGAGCCGGAAAATGCGGTATTTGGAGGATTTATTTTCTCCATGACCGACTTATATATATATATGTACATTAGGATGTTAGATTTTGTCACAGCCCCAAATCCCGAGGAACGGCAGAAGCCGGGGTGCGACTGGGGTTGGATTAAAGAAGCGGGGAAGAAGGGGGCTAACTGACTAAACATACATGATAAACATCGATAAACTGTGAACAAGACTTGATTATAGATAAGAAAGAGTTAATCCCTAAGGATTACTCGACATAAGTACAAAAGACGAAACTAAGTTCAAATGTACAGACATAGACTACTGAGTTGTTCCAAAAATACATCTCAAAAGAAATACAGAGATTGACAGCGGAAGGGTTCTACTATGCATCTTATCCTTAAACTCAACAACAATCGTCGCCGCTTACCGTCGCTTCAACCTGCACATTTAGAAAGCAATGCAGGGCTAAGTACAAAGGTACTTAGCGGGCACGATGCCGAAAACATAATCATAAATATAGATAAAATGGCATTTTATAAACGTAGCACATCGGAGTTTTATTGAAAGAATCCGTGTCTACTAAACATTTTCTGACTATTTCTCAAAAATCACTCGCGCGAGCATTTTCTGACTAATGTTACGTTCTATCTTAACCAATTCTAATTCACCGTGGCTGGTACCCCTCAACAGGATATCACATACACCACAGGTTACAAAGTGCACTAACTCTGGAAAGCACTTAGCAGCTAACTCAGAGCCGATCGTTAGTTAATCTAAATAGACTAACTCTAAATCTGGAAAACATGAATGTTAACTCAGATAGGTACAAGAGAACTCACATAAAAACATAAAACAGTTCATGCCATAATATCACTTTGAAAAAACAGATATCAAAGCGATAAAGAAAGATTTTCCGAGCATTGCTCGTTTTATTTGTATATAAAAGCCCACCTTGTAAATATAGAACTTATACGCAATAGCTTCCAACTTCGGATCTTTCGTCCTTTTTCTACAGTTGGCTTCCTCCTTCATCGTAAAAAGAACATACTTAAAAGCGGGTCGAACAAGAAATCGATTAAAGAGGATTGAAGAAAGTTTTAGTTATTTTATTCTTTTGGCATTTGCACGCTTACTAGATTCGTTTTACTTAAACGAGAAACGAGACTCGTACTAATCTTGTTTAGAACTCGGAAGATTTCATACTCGACTCTCGGGTCAGTAGAGAAGGTAGTCGATGTCTTAATATGACTTTAAAGATTATAAGAAATTAAGCTGGGAAGAAACAACTTAGGCGATTTATTTATAGCTCATTTCACGATTTATGAATATTTCTCGTTTATTACTTCTTTAAAGAAAGGATAAAAAATACGATCTCGACTGGTTTTCATCATTAAAGGTCTTGTCCTTGACTCTAGGGTCAGATAGAAGGTATCCGTTAGATAAAACGGCTTAAACGATTGAAAGGAACTAAGTTGTGAACTAAACAACTTAGAAAACAAGAAACTGAAATTTCACTGCACAGTCCAGTAACTCTGGAGGCTGTCCAGAACAGAGGACTTGGAAACAGGGGGTGAGCCCTGTACCAATAGAAAGCTTAGGAAGTCTAGTTCGCGCTCCAATTTACGGATCACAAATCCGATAAACGAGCTGGAAGTTATTACAGTTTCCGGCGAGGGTCGCAAAACTGCTCGAAAACCCTAATTTATTGATAAGTTTGCCGTATAACGTTTTAGGTTCGTTTTAAATTCTCGTATTCAACTCTTTTAGAAACTGGACTCTAAGTCAGTCATCACGTACCTCCGTACGTGACAAACTCCTTTTCAACTTGCTTAAAAGCACGACTTTCTATTGTCGGATTTCAACTAACAAGTACTAAACCAACAAAGAAATTCCAAACGTCTTCTAGTTCTCGTTTACAACTATAGCTCATATTATATCAACTCGGATGCTTATGATGTCAACTAGAAAGATGTTCTAAATTTCATTATAAACAATAATATCAACTTAGAATTCCCATCCGACTTCTCGACTATTAGTTACAACTAGATATTCATCTCTTACGCGATTTTTAAAAGTTGTCGGTTTTTGTTCAAATTTTACGACGTTAATCTACGTCCAATATGAATCATTTTCATGCATGCTAACATATCTTATCATCATTATAACTCAGTTTATAAAGTGATTTTAGTCTCTTACATTCCATTAAACATTTTTAGAAAAATTCCAATTAACTTCTATTATCAACTAATATGATTTGCAACAATATTCAACTAACAATTCATCACTTTAAACAATCATGTGGAAACCCCTAATTACTTATAAATTTCTGGTTTTATACATATGTTAAGGGGTTGATTTTCTTCTCCTAATTAACATCATTTATTCACTAATCAAATTATTATAACAACTATTAATCACTTGCAATTCCAAAAACAACTAACATGCAAAAACCCCTAATTTATAATTCAAACCCTAATTGAATTTCATAATAACATAGGGCTTTCAATCTCTTTTCATTCCAAACACTAATTAAGCATCTACTAAACATGAATCCATGATCAAAAGAAGAAAATTAGAAATTCTACCATTTTCCCAAAAATTTCTGCATTTACACAAAAGATAAGGTTCTTGGTTTTGATCAATTTTAATCCCTAATTATCATATCTAATACATCCAATTACATTGTTCTAAGCTCAAATCATCTATCCCATAACCTTAAAATTTCGAACAAGAAGGATGGAGGATGGAGGAGATGAAGAAGATGAAGATGGATGAGTGGGAGAGGGCTGCCGAGAGTGAGTGTGAGAGATGGAGAGAAAAATGTATTTTGTCTAAGTGTGCAATGATGAAGGATTTGAACATGCATAAAGGTAGATTAGGTGTCATTAGCTTAATAAGGTCAACACATGCATGTTAACACCTAAACATGGGTGAGGTGGCGGCTGCATGTAAGAGGTTTAGAGGGTTTCGGGTTTTTCCGGCGCGATCCGACATTACGGAAAAACGAACGATGAAAAACGTTGTTCGGTACAAAAATCGTCGCGATTCGATTTGACTTACAAATTCTAACATATAACTTAATTAGAAAATAAATTTATAAAATTTATTTTGACAAAAACTCGGGACGACAAGTCCGAGTTTCGTCCGGAAAAACGTAAAAATAAACTTTCTCGGCGTGTTCGTATCGCAATTTTGTAAACATAAAATTAAACGGTTTTCCGTTCTTAGCTTACAAACTAAAAACTTTTCGTACGCTCTAACCCTATATACGGTAGTCGTCTAGCCAACTTCTGTAAATTATTTTTAATAACGGATTCGACCGTTAGCTTTAGAATTAAGAAATTGTAAACTTAGGCGTGCAAAGCCATTTATTTAATTAACTTTAAACTTTTTAGAACGTAAGGAATTTACGGGGCATTACATCCTACCCTCCTAACGAAAAATTTCGTCCCGAAATTTGCTTACCTTCTGCAAAAAGATGAGGATACTGCCCCTTCATCTTCTCCTCGAGTTCCCACGTGGCTTCTTCTTGCTCGTGATGGTTCCATAGCACTTTAACTATCGGTATCGATTTGGTTCTTAACTCTTGAACTTTTCTATCCACTATCGATATCGGATTTTCTTCATAACTTAGGTCAGATTCAAGAACTATGTCTTGCTGACTAATGACGTGCTTAGGATCGTAGACATATTTTCTCAACTGAGAAACGTGAAAAATATTATGAACGCTTCCTAGACTTGGCGGTAAGGCGAATCTATACGCGACTGATCCTATTCTCTCGAGGATTTCATATGGTCCTATAAACCTGGGTCTTAACTTACCCTTTACTCCGAACCTAAGGATTTCTTTGGTCGGGGATATCTTAAGAAAAACTTTATCTCCTATTTCAAACTCAAGGTTGGTTCGACGATCGTCGGCATACGACTTCTGTCGGCTCTGGGCCTCTTTCATTCTATCTCGAATCTGTCGAACTATCTCGATCATCTCATTTATCGCATCTGGGCCCAGGTCCTTTCTCTCACCTACTTCATCCCAATAAAGCGGTGATCTACATTTTCTTCCATATAAAGCCTCAAACGGTGCCATTCCTATCGTGGCTTGATAGCTGTTGTTGTAGGCGAATTCGATTAGGTGTAGAATTTCTTCCCAATTCGCACCTCGGTCCAAAACTACTGTTCTTAACATACATACACATTCTCCATTTCTTTTTCATCCTCCATTAGAGAACAAGTTCTACAAGGAAATTTTCTTCACAAGATCATCATCCATCCATCTAAATTCATTTCTATCTTCATATAAATTCAAGGTAATCCTTTCCTCTTTCATTCAATCCAAGTAAAAATTTAATCCTTTAATTTTCATGTTGACTGAAAATTATGGATTATTAGTAGGATGATTTAATTCTTAATTTGTCTGGATAATTGAGCTAGGGAGTGGTTTAATTGATGAATTATGCAAAGAAGGAATCATTTTCCCTAATTTCTAATGATGAACCGATTTAGGGGTTAGGGTTTGAGGCATTGAAATTCAATTAATGTTGTTGTAGGGTTAATCAATGGTTAATTCATGTTGTAGTGAGCTTAGGAAGGGATTTATGGATCGAATTAAGGAAGAAAATCATCCCTCCTATTAAATTTGTTATCACCGATTTTATGTGAGAAATTGGGGGTTCAATGAGGTTTGATCCTAATGATGTTATAATAATGGATTAGTATTATAATTGATGTTAGATGATTATATGATTTAATTGGAATTTTTCTAAAAATATAATGGAAATCGTAAGAGACAAAAATGAATGAACGAAATTGTTGATAGAAATGTTGAATAAGGAAAATAATTGGAGATTAATGAATGTTATCGATAAGTGATCAAGTTCGTAGTTGACGACGTGTTAATCCGAGTTATGAAATGATAGGTATTAATTGAAATCGAGATGTTAAGTTGTGAAACGAGAACTTGATTGGTATAGTAATTGTATAGTTCGAACGACGAGATTTTGATCGTCGTATTTTATAACCGAGAACTGAAAAGGAGTTCACCACGTATGGAAATACGTGTTGACTGTGTTGAGTCAGTAATTTCGTGTGAAAAACAGAGGATTGACATAAATCGAACCTAGGAAGCCGTGCGCCGAGTTATCGAGCCCTAGGGTTAAACTCGGACTGTTTTGCGACATTTCACGGAAACTGTCATATCTCCTAGCTCGTTTAACGAAATCGAGATCCGCAAATTGGAGAGTAAACTAGACATCCGTGGCTTTCTTTTGGTATAGGGCACGTCCCCTGTTTCAAAAACCCCTGTTCTGCGTGATGGTTAATGACCTGTATAGTGAATTTCCAAAACTCATTTTCACAAGTTGAATTCTTTTCAACTTAACTCCTTAAGACCTTTTAAGTCGTTATGAGTTATCGACTACCATTATTAACCGACTTCAGTGTCGAGTAAGAAACCGAGCAAGTGCTAAACGAGATGTGTTCGAGTCTCGTTCCCGTTTAATTAAAGAAGTTAGTTTAACGTGCAAATGCCTAAGAGCCTAAAAGACTTAACCGTTTCCGATTCTCTGTTTCTTTTAACGTCTCAACCGATTATTAAAATGTGTTTGTTTGCGTTCGAAGAAGGAGGACGTTGAGGTTAGAAGACAGGACGGAAGATCAGAGACGAAAGCACGAGTAATAGTTCTGTAAACGAACGAGGTGGGCTTTTCGAAAGTGTATCAATTACTGCCTTATTTATATGTGAGAGTTGCTCGAAGGTGTTTACGTTTTGCTTTAATAAATGAGTATTAAAGTATTTATATGTGAGTGTTGCTTGAAAGTGATTACATATTGTTTTAATAAGTGAGTATTAAAGTTCTATTATGTGAATTCTATTATGTCTCTCTGCGTTAGCCCTCAGGTGCTAACCAGAGTATTGGATTCTGAGATAGCCCTCAGGCTGCTATCCAGATAATTCCAACTAAACGATCAGATTCTGAGAAAGCCCACAGGTGCTATCCAGAGGGACAGTTTCTGAGTTAGCCCACAGGTGCTTTCCAGACGATCGGATGTGAGTTAAAAACCCACAGTGTGTCATACAGAAATTAAGTTTATAACAGTAAGAGTCTTATATGAATGTTTATGAAAAGATGTTTGATTATTTAATAATAAAAACTCTTGTGAGTTGTTTTTGGCATTGTGCCCACTAAGTACTTTTGTACTTAGCCCTGCATGTTTGTTTTCTTTGAATGTGCAGGTTGAGTGACGAAGGCGGAGGAGGTTGAGTAAAGGTTTTTTCTCAGGAAAGAAGTTTAGTTGAGCCTCGATTTCACATTCGATATGTGATATCATTTCTACGTTTTCCGCTGCCAATTCTATAAACTATTTTCAGTTAAAGTAACTTAGAACTAAGTTTCATCCTTTGATCTTAGTTCCTTTTAAGAATAGCTATGTCGAGTGATCCTCCGTGATTTACTCTTTCTTTCATTAAATAAAGTAGGTTCTCTCATTATGTAAATCCTTTCGGTTTAAGTTGTTATTACATTAAACCTAGTTTTCTCTGAATACAGTTTGACGAGTGATCCTTCAAGATCGACTCTCTTTTATTCAAGATCATCGTAATTAGTGTTAAGTAAATGTGTTTTATTCAATTGTTCCCCTTCTTTTCTGTTTCTTTAATCCAATCCCTAGTCGCACCCCGACTTTGCCGTCCTTCGGGAAGTCGGGCTGTGACAATCTCATTATACAGTGTGGTGCATATAAATACATGTTGTGGTGCATATCACCTGATTGTAAACGGAAAAAAGAAAAAATTAAAAATTAAAAAAGAACCGAAATTAAAATTCGATGCATCTCAATACACTTAGTGGTGCATCTCATTATACATTGTGGTGCATATAAATGTATGTTGTGGTGCATATGACCTGACCGTAATAAAAATCGAAAAAAAGGTCAACGGCTTGATCGGATTTAACCCAATCAAATCTGATCATCCATTACTCCTAAATCTATGGTTGAGATTAATACACATTTTTTAGAATAAGATCCATTCTTATTTTAGGATAAGTATATATTAATATAACATAGCATTTTTGTTCTCCATCTCTATTTATTGTACTTTTTAATGGTGTCGTCTCTTCCCTCTTTGACTTTCCACCTTTAATTTTTTTTAATCATTCTTTCTACAAGTAACAACACATATATGCGAAGTAGAATAAAATGGTTTTTTTTTTCGTTTTAGGTGAGTAGAGTTCTGTTATATCATTCTATTTTTTCAAAAAAACTAAAAAAAATCCATCCTGCAAGTGGAGTTATGTCATGAAAATACAGAGTAGATTAGAACTTAGAATTTGCAACTGAGTGTAGTCTTTAATATCTACATTTGTCATCGAATACAATTGTATAGTTTGAGAAAGTTTCATAATTATTATTAGGTACTTTAGCATTTTGGTTGTGTATTTGTAGATAAATATTTAAAATCTGACATGAAATCTTTACTTCTAATAAAAAATTAAAATTATTCAATGAAATTTCGCCTGGACATTATTAAATTTCTGGTTCCGCTCCTGACAATAATATTTCAAATTAAAATGATAGTCTTGACAAATAAAGTGATATTATTAATAAATAGAAGTGTCTTGATGAATAAAAGTAATAGTGTTAAGAAATAAAATTGATAGTGTTAATAAATAAAAGTGATAGTCATGATGAATAAAAGTGATGGTGTTAATGAATAAAAGTGAAAATAAAAGTGATAGTCATGACGAATAAAAGTGACAACATTAATAAATAAAAGTGATAGTATTGACAAATAAAAGTGATAATCTTAATAGATTAAATTGACACTTTCATCCATTTGGTCTTTAAAAGTGGTAGTCTTAATGGTTGAACGTGGCATTTATTTCTCTTTATATTTTTTTTGAAGAAATTGATAACAGTATTATTTCAAAAGTGATAATCTTCAATGAAAGTGATATTGTTGACAATGATAGTATTAGTGGATGAAAGTGACACTTATGTTTCTTTCTATTTTGATTTTTCTAGAGGAAATAGTTAACATATACAATATGAAAAGTGACGGTTTCTATGAATGAAAGTAATAGTGTTGACGAATAAAAGTGATAGCCTTAATTGTTGAAAGTGATTTTACAAAATAAATAACATAACAATACTATTTCAAAGGTGTTAGTGTTTATGAATTGAAAGTGATAGTGTTGATGAATAAAGGTGAAAGTCTAAATGGATGAAAATGACAGTACTTATTTTCCTTTCATAATTTGTTATTTTTTGTTAATAAATAGATAACATATTTAATATTATTTCAACAGTGAAAGTTTTCACGCATGAAAGTGATAATGTTGAAGAATAAAAGTGATAGTGTTAATAGATGAAATTGATCAATTTCTCTTTTTATTGTAACTTTTATAGAGGAAATAATTTACATACACAATATAAAAAGTGTTAGTCTTCACAAATGAAAGTAATAGTGTAAACGAATAAAAGTGATTTTACAAAATAAATAACAATATTATTAAAAAGGATTTTGCATATTTATATCCCCTTCGGATAAAGTGAATTTGTAATATACTCATTCCTTATATCACATTTGCAATATAACCACTGGCCCACTAAATACCCACCTTTTCAGATTTTAACCCACCCATATCATGCTTTCTTTGCGAGAATCTCGCTTTAGAGTGTTACTTTTTAGTTTTTGAGAGTTGGGTTTTGTCTTCTTGTTGTTTGACTATAATCTTCCCTTCCCCCATTATTGTTCTCATCCACCGCCCACTCCCTTGTTGCACGTTTACCCTCTTATTACTCTGTCACAGCCCCAAATCCCGAGGGACGGCCAAGTCGGGGTGTAACTAGGGGTTTGATAAAAGAAGCGGGGAAGAAAGGGGAATTACTGAATAAATGAATAAATTAACATCTATAACCGAGATAAAAATACTATGAACTGATTCTTATTAGACAAAAGAGAGTCAATCTCGAAAGATCGCTCGACAAAGTTGTGATCAGAGAAGACTAGGTTTAAAGTATGAACAACTTAAACCGAAAAGATTAACAATGATAAGAGAGTTATTTGCAGCGGAAAAACGTATAATGATATCACATATCAAATGTGAAATCGAGGCTCAACTAAACTTTACTTCCTTAAGTTCGACCTTTACTCAACCTCCTCCGCCTTCATCACTTAACCTGCACATTTAAAACAAACATGCAGGGCTAAGTACATAAAGCACTTAGTGGGCACATTGCCGAAAATAACTCACAAGAGTATAGATTAATCATGCATCTTTTCATAAACACTCGTAAGACTTATACTGCTGTACACTTAATTCTGGATAACACAGTGTAGGTTAACTCAGAATCCGATCGTCTGGATAGCACTCTGTGGGCTAACTCAGAATCCAATACTCTGGATAGCACTCTATGGGCTAACTCAGAGAGGCACAAGAGAATTCACATAAAACAATTCATTATGCACTGATAGTTACTTTAATACACACTTATTAAAGCAGTAAGTAAACACTTTCGAGCAACGCTCATTTTATTTTGATAGAAAAGCCCACCTCAAACGTTTACAGAACAAACTTTAACATCTGTCTTCCGTCCTGTCTTCTAATCTCGACGTCCTCCTTCTTTGAACGCAAATAAACACACTTTAGTATTTGGTCGAGACGTCAAAAGAAAACAGAAATTCGGAATCGGTTAAGTCTTTTGGGCCTTTGCACTTTAACTATATTCTTTTGATTAATGAATAAACGAGACTCGTTCAATTCTCATCTACAAACTGACTCGGCTCATTACTCTACACTTAGGTCAGTAGATAATGGATGTCAATAACTTATAAAGACTTAGAAGTTCACAAGGAACGAAGTTGAAAAGGATTCAACTTAAGAAATTAAGTTTTGGAAACTTTCTGCACAAGTCAGTGGTTCTGGAGTTCGCACAGAACAGAATATTTCAAAACAGGGGACGTGCTCTGTACCAAAAGAAAGCCATGGGTCTCTAGTTTACTCTCCAATTTACGGATCTCGATTTCGTTAAGCGAGCTAGAAGTTATGACAGTTTCCATGAAACGTCGCAAAACAGTCGCGCGAAACCCTAATGCTCGACAAATCTCGACGCACGATTCCCTAGGTTCGATCAATACTATTCCACTTTTATTTTTGCGAAATTTCCATCTTAATACAGTCTACATGCAGTATCCCTTAATTGGGTTCATATTCACGTCTTTTGATTAAACAAACGACGAGCATTTCCTTGTCATTTCTAACTAACCAATTACTATACCAAAACAATTTCAAATTCAATTCCTATTTCATTTTTGTTTATCAACTTCTCGTTTCTTAATATAACTCTAACATCTCGTATCTCGGATGGAAATATCCTCAACTACAATATCGTTCATCAAACGACAACAATCATTATTATCAAATTGGTTTTCCTTATTCGACTTTTCTATCGACGTTTAATCTCGTTTCTTCGTCTCTTATTAAAAATCCAAACTTCTTAGAATTCGTTCAAATTTTACGGTTACGATCATTAACTATCAAGATTAACATAGGTTCGAATCACAAACCTAAATCATTATCTAATCTCGACTTATCGACGATTCTTCGTCTCTTAGCGAAAATCCGACGTTCTCCGATTTCACTCAAATTTAATAATAACGATCATTATCTCTCAAGCATCACTAATATGTAAACCATATTCTAAAAACATTATCGAGCTTCAACTTATCGACAAGTTTCCGTCTCTTACATTTTTCATTTTATTTTTAGAAAAATCTCAATAAATTATATATTCATCCTCAATCATCCTACATCTCATTTCCATTAACCAATCATGCATATCATATCATTTTCTTCATCAAAACCTCACTTGTTCTTCTCTTACACTTTCATTTTTATTTTTAGAAAATTCTAATTTAATTCATGTAATCATCTATCATCACATAGAACACAATTCCATCAATCAAACCTCAAGAAAATCGAACTACATCAAACCCCCAATTTCTAGGAAAAATTTCGGTATTATCAAATATTAATGGGGGGGGGGGGGTGATTTTCATGAAATTTCAACCATAGAAATCTAATTCTAAGCATACTATAACATGTATTATCCATAGATTCATCATCTTATATCTCATCAAAATTTTCGGTCAATAAGATTTAAAGAAATTCAAATTTTGCTTGGATGGAAATGAAACTATAACTCTTACCTTGATGTTTATGAACTTGGAAACAAAATCGATCGATAAACTTTTGAACTATGAAGATCGATGGCTTGTAGAAGATGATGAACTACTTGAACAAATCTTGAAGATTGAAGAACAAGAGAGAGAAGAGAGAATGAGAGAGATAGGCGGTTTTGAGGAGGTTTGGGAGAGAAAGATGATGACTAAGTGTTTAGATATTATCTTATAAAGTAGGATGACTCACAAGGTATGAGTCATGGAGGGGTAAGGTGGCGGTTTAGGATAGGATTTTAGTCGAAAATATCTCGTTTTCGGGTCTAATACGACGTATTAAAAATCGAGAAATAAATTCTTAGTCGGTTACGTTTTTGACGAAATCTAATTCAACCGCTAGATTATAAATAAATTACTTACTCGGAAAGCTTATTTCGATTTTTGAAATCCGATAAAAAAGTCGGGACATCACAGTCCAAATTTTGTCTGAAAAAATATTAAAAACGGACTTTTACTAACTTAATCGTTTCGCAAAAAGAGTGAATGTAAAATCAGACGGTTTTTCGATTTGAGTTTTCATGGCGAAAATTTTATCAGATGCGAAAACCCTAATACAGTAGTCGTTCCCCTGACTTCTGGACTTTATTTTCAGAAACGGATTTCATCGTCTGTCTTAGAATTGAAAATCCTTAACTTGGGCGTGCAAAGCCTTAATTAATTAAAAAAAATTTATTTCTCGTCGGAAGAAAATATCTGGGGTATTACATTACTCCCACCTCCCTCGTTATTTTGCTCGAAAAGTTTTAAAACCCTCCCCCATTTATTCCAGTAAAAAACTACTCTCTTCTCTAAAAAAAAATATCCTTAAGCAATCTAACTTCCTCTTCTCTTCTCCCATCTTCCTTCTCTCAAGCAGTCATCAATCGCAACAAATTTCAAGTCTCCTAATCGCTCATTACCAATATTTTTTAAGGACATTACCAATATTCCAAAGACCACTACCAATTTTTCTAGCGCCGGAGAACTCATATAGATAGCGTTGTCGTCAAGATTCACACGGAGAAACAAAAATCCACCAGAAGAAGAGGTTAGTAATTTTATTCGTTTTGTATTTGTTAAATGAGTTATTTAATTAATGTATGATTGATTACTTGTTGTAGTTTTCTAATGTGAATATGTAGATTTGTTTGGGATTGCTGTAATTATTTTTTTAATGAAGATTCGATAGTATAATTATCATGTGTTTTTTAATTAGATATGTTTAAGTAATTAGGTTCATTATTTTTTGCAGAACTAATCACGTTTATTGTTTTCTGTAATTATTATATTGTGTATTAAACAAATAATTTGGCCGTGATTATAAAATTAATGGTTATGGTTATATTTGCACGCATTATGATCATTACTATTATTTCCATATCCGTGACTAATATTTGTTGAATGGTTCTTATTCCTGTTTTGTGTACTATACTTATAAAGGGAGAAAATAATCAGTTAACATGTGTTACAAATTTGTTTGAATTGACAACAATTGCTTACTAGTTGGATTTGTAATTGTATACCATGGTCATTGAAAAAATGGTACTGATTGTGTATGAACATTACCATTGTTTTTCCACTATGACCATGCAGATCCTCGAGGCTAACCCCTTTAGTGTGATCGTTCCAGCTAATTTTAACTTTAGGCATGTGATCATGCACATTCCCGAGCTATACAATCAATGCTCCGAGATTGCACAACAATGGAATAATTCTGCACAGTCCAGAGAGCCCCTGAGGAATATTTGCTCAAGTGGAAAGGTAAAATATCAACTACAAAACAAGAGATTGAACCAGCTAGGCCTCTTCGTCGAAGTGAAAGGGAGAGAAATCCTGCATCCACACAGACAACCCCCTTCATAGCCGTGTGTTCTCCTGCCCAACTTGCCGGGGAGGATGAGGTAGAGCGCATTATAAAGCTTTCTTACTTGAACATCGAGAGAATGGCGTTGTTTTCATGAATCAGGAGTTGTTGCCGACATTCTTTCGGGAGATTGAAGATTTTTTTCAAGGGCTTACATGTTACGGCATATTTTAACGTTTATTTTTATTTATTATAAATGGTAGTGGAAATATTTGTCACGATCAAATATAAATGGTACTGGGAACAAAAAATTGTGTTGAGTTTCTATCTACTATAGCCTTGGGCAACTGTTACTATCACCTTTGGCAAACTGTTGAAAGTAAATAACTAAAATTTGACAAGCAAAAAGATTAGTAATAAAGGTAATCAAGATTTAGGTTCGAATCAATGAGTATAACTATCACTCGATCATAGGTTCAAAAATATTCGTTGCGTATGTGTCACAGCCCCAAATCCCGAGCGACAGCAGAAGCCGGGGTACGACTGAGATTGGATTAAAGAAGCGGGGAAGAAAGGAAGAGTTGATCCCGAAGATCACTCGACAAAGTTTACAGAAACGAACCTAAGTTAAAAGTATGAAACAGAATTTGAACCAAAAGTGGTATTTAATATTTACATCACAAAAGCATCAAGAGTTATGCAGCGGAAGAAATAAGCTAAGCATAAGGTGTTCTCAATTTCAACAAGCTCGAATCCTAACTCAACCCTCCTCCGCTGCCGTCGCTTCAACCTGCACATTTATAAATACATGCAGGGCTAAGAACGGAAGTACTTAGTGGGCACAATGCCGAAAACATAATCATAGATATTGATATACAGGCAGCTCAATTATATCGCATCGGGGTTTTGTTTGAAAAAGAGCCCGTGCCTATTAAATATTTTCTGACTCATTTTTATAATTTAGCCTGCACGCATTTTCACAGATGTTACGTTCAAATCTTGACCAAAGCTCATTTACCGTGGCTGGCTACCCCTCAACAGGATACCACATACACCACAGGCTACAGTGTACACAACTTTGGATAGCGAGTCCAAAGTCCGATCGATAATAAAACTGGAAAGCACGGATGCTAACTCAGATAGGTACAAGAGAACTCACATAAAGCTCAAAAACATTTTAAGCCTGATATCACATTGAAAACACAGTTATCAAAGCTCGTAAAGGTCACTTTCAAGTTGTGGAAAAACCCACATTTTATTTGTTATATAAGAAAAGCCCACCTCGTAGATTACAGAACTACTAAGTAGCGAGCTTCCGTTTTCTAGCCTTCTGTCCTTTTTCCCGAGCTGATTTCCTCCTTTATCGGACATTAAAAAAATCGTACGTCGATAAGTCGTCGAGACGATAAAAGAAAATAGAAATCGAAATCATAATCGATTAGTCTTTTACGGAGTTTCAAACTTTTAGGCATTTGCACGCTTATCTAGTTTCTTTTAGTAAATCAGATACGAGATACGAACTCATCTCGTTTAGCAATCATAAGCTCGACATTTGACACTGTGGTCAGTAGGTAAACGGCATTCGTTAGCTCATAACGATTTAAAAGATCGAAAGAAACTAAGTTGAGAAGAAATCAACTTAGGAAAAGAGATTCTGAAAACTCACTACGCAAGGCAGTAGTTCTGGGAACTACCCAGAACAGAGCATCCCGAAACAGGGGATGAGCCCTGTACCGTTAGAAAGCCCTAGAAATCTAGTTTACGCTCCAATTTGCGGATCTCAATTCCAATAAACGAGCTAAGAGATATTTCAGTTTCCAGCAAGGGTCGCAAAACTGCCGCGAAAAACCCTAAGGATCGATAGAAAACGCCGTATGACTTCCTAGGTTCGTTCTAAGTTATCGGACCTATATTTCCACGAAAATTCTGACTCGAGGCAGTCAACACGTACCAAAATACGTGAAGGACTCCTTTCCATTTCTCGTTTACAAGCACGACGATTAAAACCTCGCCGATTTAAGTTAACCAAGTACTATACCATCAAGTTAACAAACTCAATCCTAACCTCTCAATTGTAAATAAAGCTCAACAATTCGTAGCTCGGATCAACACGACACCAACTACAATTTCGTTCCATCATCAAAAACAACCAAAGATATTCAATTATAAACCTCAATCGCCGTTTCTATCATTAATTATAATCATTAGTTCGACTCTTACGGATTTTCAAACGTCGTCGGAATTCAATCAAATTAAACCATATTAATCATCATCTATCGAGACTCATTACTACGTATCTCATAACATCAAAGATTAACCAAGCTCGGTTTTATTTCCCATTATTCGTCTCATATGTTCTACCAAATATTATTAGAAAAATTCGAATTAATTCCTATCATCATCTAATATAATTAGAAGCAATAATCCATCATAATATTATCGACTAAAACAAACTACAAACAAACCCCCAATCCTACTAATTTTCGGTCCTCACCTATATAATTAGGGAATTGTTTCCTCCATTAATTAGCTCCATTAGCTCATTTATTATCCTACTACAACATCAATTATCCAATTATCAATCCAACAACATCATCAAAATGAATTTCCATATTGAAACCCTAGCCTAAAATCGTTCATCATCTAGATCATAGGGGAATCCATTTATTTTTATTTCAATCACTAATTAAACCACTCCTATGATCAATTATCCAACCAATTTAATGAATTAAACACCCTAAATTAAAAGCCCTAAAATCGGTCCTAGAACATCTAATTGAATTAATTTAAGCTCAAAACAATTACTAAACCAACTAGTAAAATCGGTCCAACAAAGAAAATTAAAGGATTGAAATTCTATTTGGATAGAATAGTAGAGGAGAAGATTACCTTGTATTTTAATGAAAGAAGATGGAAAATTAATGGAGGATGATTGATCTTGTGAAGAATTTCTTGCAAGAACACCAAGTTTCTTCAATGGAGATTGAGAGAAAAAGAAGTGTGTGTATGTGGAAGAAGGTGGCGGTAATGGAGAGGAATTGGAGAAGGAAAAGATGACAAAAAATGATATAATATACTAATTCATGCAAGGTGGCAATTGGAAAGAAATAGGATAATGAGTCATAGAATTTAATTACTAAAAAAAACTGCAATATCCTAATTCTAAAAGGTAGAGTCGGCAGCCCTTTAATAAATAGGGAGAAATTCCGCTTTTCCGGCTCGTTACGACGTTACGAAAAACGGTAAACGAAAAACGTATTTCGGCTCGAAATCGGCGAGATCCGATTTGACGATAAATTCCGATATATTTTATATACTCGGAAAATAATATTTAAAATATAATTTCCGACAAAACCTCGGGACATCGCAGCCCGAGTTTCGTCCGAAAAATCATAAAAACGAACTTTCTCGGGCGAGTTCGTATCGTAATTTCGTGAATGTAAAAATCAGACGGTTTTCCGTTCTAAGTTCTAGAATTAAAAATTTATCGTACGCGATAACCCTAAATACAGTAGTCATCTAACTGACTTCCGTAATTTATTTTCGGAAACGGATTTCACCGTTGGTCTTAGAATTAAATTTTATGAACTTAGACGTGCAAAGCCATTTTTATTAATTTATTTCATTTTTATCGACGGTAAGGATTTTCCGGGGTATTACATCCTACCCCCCTTGGAAAAAAATTTGTCTCGAAATTTGCATATCTTCTGCTAATGATGAGGATACCTCTCCTTCATCCTCTCCTCGAGCTCCCACGTGACTTTCTTCTGCCCGTGGTGATTCCATAACACCTTTACTGATGGTATCGATTTGGTTCGTAATTTCTGAATTTTCTTATTCATAATTGATATCGATCTCTCATTATAGCTCAAATCAGATTCAAGAACTACGTCTTGCTGACTGATCATATGTTTAGGATTATAGACGTATTTTCTCAACTGAGAAACGTGAAACACGTTATGGACACTTCCTAGATTTGGCGGTAAGGCCAATCTATAGGCAATGGGTCCTATTCTCTCGAGAATTTCGTAGGGTTCTATGAACCTTGGTTGCAACTTACCCTTAACACTAAATCGAATGATTCCTTTCGAAGGTGAAATCTTAAGGAAGACTTTATCGCCTATTTCGAACTTAAGATCCTCACGACGTTCGTCAGCATAAGATTTCTGTCGGCTCTGGGCTTCTTTCATTCTCACGCGAATTTGCCGAACAATCTCAATCATTTCATTGACCGCATCAGGTTCTAAGTTTTTCCTCTCACCCACTTCATCCCAATAAAGTGGTGACTGACATTTTCTCCCATATAATGCCTCATAGGGTGCCATTCCTATCGTTGCCTGATAGTTGTTATTGTACGCGAATTCGACCAAATGCAGAATATCTTCCCAATTCGCGCCCCGATCCAAAACTACCGTTCTCAGCATATCAACGAGTATCTGAATCGTCCTCTCCGACTGTCTATCTGTCTGAGGGTGAAAAGTTGTATTGAAGTTAAGCTCCGTCCCTAACTCTCTCTGCATTGTGATCCAAACTCTCGACGTGAATTTAGCATCTCTATATGATGTTATTGATTTCGGTACTCCATGTAAACGTACGATCTCACGGACATACAGCTGTGCCAATCTCTCTGATCCATAAGTGGTTTTTAATCGGCAAGAAATGAGCCGATTTTGTAAGCCTATCGATAATTACCCATATGACATTATTTCCTCTTCTCGAGTTAGGCAAACCTGTCACAAAATCCATAGCTATGCCTTCCCATTTCCATTCTGGGACATCCAATGGCTGTAATAAAACATACGGTCATTTGTGTAACGCCTTAACCTGCTGGCGGCAAGCTAAACATCTCTCTACGAACGAGGCAACGTCTCGTTTTAGTCCATTTCACCAAAAGTTTCTCCATCGACTCATCCTTCCTCTGGGCATTTACAATTCTCTCTCTCAAGTCCGGTGTAGCTACAAGTGCTGCTACCTGAGCTGTTATGGTAGCTGGTGCATCGAGCACCTCTATATTAATCCTCTCAAATTCTTGCATAAGTGCTTCCTCCTCGATACATAGACACCCTAACTTGCCTGAAGACTTACGACTCAGCGCATCAGCTACAACATTTGCCTTTCCGGGATGGTAATTTATCCCACAATCATAGTCTTTTACTAGTTCAAGCCATCTCCTCTGTCTCATATTCAGCTCCTTCTGCTCGAAAAAGTACTTCCGACTCTTATGATCTGTGAAGATCTCAACCTTTACACCATAAAGATGGTGTTTCCAAATTTTTAATGCACGCTCGACGACTGCAAGTTCTAGGTCGTGGGTTGGATACTCAACTTTGTGAGGTCGAAGTTGTCGTGAAGCATAAGCTATCACTTTTCCATCCTGCATTAGTACACATCCCAATCTGTTTTTCGAGGCATCGGTGTAAACCACATACTCTCTGTTCGCCTCAGGAGAAGCTAACACTGGTGTTGTGGTTAACTTCTCCCTAAGAGTTTGGAAACTCTTCTCACACTCGTCTGCCCATACGAATTTGTCTAAGTACGGGTGGAAAACTCTATTCATGAGATCCATGAATACTGTTGGGGCATTAGTCAAACCAAATGGCATAACTAAGAATTCATAGTGGCCATATCTGGTTCGAAAAGCAATTTTGGGTACGTCCTCTGGTCTAGTTCTCAGCTGATGGTATCCTGATCTCAAATCTATTTTTGAGAAAACTCCTGCACCTGTTAGCTGATCGAAAAGATTCTCTATCCCCGGCAGAGGATATTTGTTTTTTAGGGTGATCTTATTCAGCTCTCGATAATCGATGCACATCCTCATTTTGCCATCCTTTCCTAACGAATAGCACTGGTGCTCCCCAAGGTGAGACACTTGGTCTGATGAAACCAAGGTCTAGCAACTCTTGCAACTGAATTTTGAGCTCCTCCAACTCTTTCAGCGTAAGCCCATATAGAATGGTGTTATTGGTAGAATATCAATCCATCCCATGGATTTGATCTACGTCGGACATTTTATTACGTTCGATCGTTTGCTATGATCTTAAAAAGATCCTAAATTAAAATTTTGTGTTGAAGCGTAACTAAGGAAGTAACGTTGATCTCTCCTGAGCGTAGTTATCTCCATTCCATTATTATCGCTCTCTAGTTCTTACAGGCCTAAAATCTAAGTTATCAACACAAGAACCAGCTATAAAGGAATGCGATGCACCAGTATCAAATAATATTTTAATGGGAACGTTAAGAAGTTTACCCATACCTGCTAAATTCCCTTTTTCTTTATTCTGCCTAGCCTGCCTATTGGCGCATGCCCTCGCATTCTGTTGTTGTTGCGCACGCTGCTGAAACTGTTGTTGATCCATTCGCTGAGGTGATTGCTCCTGAACAGCTTTCAAAGGTACTGCCTGTACTGGGTTCGGGCAATCCTTTTTCATGTGGCCCTTCTGTCCGCAATTGAAGCAATTGTAGGTGCCTATCTGACAAACACCATAATGCGCTCTGTTGCATTTGGGTCATATAGGAACAGTAACCCTCCCTGGGTTATTCGCTCCCTGATTCAAATTCCTCTGTTGCCCTCGCGGTTGATTGGGCTGGTTGTTACCTCTCCCTGGTCCTGTTTGTCGGTTTCCCTGAACATACAACCCCGACTAGTTGTTTCCCTGCCACTGCTATTTGTTATTGTTCTGATTCGGCTGTTGGTATCCCTGCTGGTTTTCTCTCCTCTGGTTTCTCTGATTAAAGTTCTTGTTGTAGCCACTGCTACTTCCTCTGTCCCATTTGCGTTTCCCCTGAAAATTGCTATTATTGTTGTAATAGCCTCGGTTCTGGGTTTGGGTTGGTGCTGGGGTGATTGCTAAAGTTTTTCTATCGTCAGGCACATCTGCCTCCATTTTTAAAGCTCTCCCCAAAACATCGGTATAGCTCAGTCCTCCGTGACTGGCTAAAGCGATTCCTAGTTCATGCCTCAGTCCCTCCTGAAATTTCCTCGATATTTTCTCCTCGGTATCAACCTGTGTAGGCTCATACCTCGATAGTTCACAGAATTTCGCATCATATTCTGTCACGGTCATTTTTCCCTGTTTCAAACTATAAAACTCCGCCTCTTTCTGAGCTTTGTATGTTTTCAGTACATACTTGTCAAACAGAATTTCCTTGAATTCCTCCCATGTAAATCGAGCTAAGTGATCTGCAGGTATCACTTTCTGTCGTGCTTCCCACCAGTAGTCTGCTGACTCAGATAATTGGAAAGGTATACATGCTAGTCGCTCCTCATCAGTGCATCTGAGGAGTTTGAAGATTTTCTCAGTAGCTCGCACCCAGTTCTCAGCATCGCCCGGGGTGCCCGTTCTAGTGAACATAGGGGGGTTGCGTTTGAGGAAAAGTTCCTCAATATCCCTATGGGGTGGTGGTGGAGGTGGTGGTGAAGGTGATGGTGGTGGTGGAGTTTCATTTTGTTCCTGTTCCCACTCATTCTGCGGCTGACGTCTCCCACGTCCTCTCGATCTACCAAGTCCTCAGCCACTTCTGCCATTAACGTTTCTCGGCGGCATTTTTCTTTAACTAAAGGAAACGGAATTTCTTGTTAGCTCTCTCTCTACACCTGCATTTACTCGTCGATTCTATTTCCAACCTAACAAGTTCACGAAACAAAGAGAATATTCCAAGCTCACATAAAGGAGAAAAAACATTAATTCCATTACTAGCTCGTTAAACCTCTTTATCTTCTCGAGATAAACTAAGCTCTCATTACGCAAGTTGTTTCAACTTTTAGCTCTCAAGGATAAGCTCAAGTCTCGTTACGCGAGTTCATTACGCATTTTGCTTTCATTTCACATTTCAAAAGAATTTTCTCGTGGTCACACCCGATCATGGATTATAATTATATATATACTCGTATATATATCAAAAGGAATATTTGTTGTTGCCTTCAACAAGGACTTATACAAGAAGAACTAGACTTCTACGAGTCTAAGCTAAGCTAACTATCAATCTGAGGACACAAGTAATACATCCTGTACTACTGGTAATACAACAATGGAAACAGTCCCCAAAATTCCGTATCCGAAAATGTACTACAAAATCTAGTTACTAGTTACTGATCCGACTATGTACATCACCCAAGGTGACTACCACAGCTGATACAACTATGCGTCCCCGACGCTCTACTCAACAAGCTGCTGTCGAGTCCTCACCGCCCTCAGCGGCCTCAAACTCCTCGGGGTCTAGCTCCGGATCCTCATCCGGGTCCTCTCCCAGATCTATCTCCGGATCCTCGTCCTCTGACTCTGAGCCGGTGACGAGCTGTAGTGCCTCATCAATTCTCTCTGTAGTACCGTCTGTGTGGGTAGGTGGTAGCGGGGCTGGTACCTCTGAAACTGTCCTATCTGAGTAGGACACCAAGTAATCACTGCTGTCCGCTTCTTCGGGGGAAGAAGGTGCTCTAGAATGGAACCAGACTCAAACTCCTCTCTGGATCGAACTCTGGACGGCCCTACCTCCATCTGATTTCTAACTCTATCCCACTTCGTGCAGACCTCCTTAAGTGGTGTCGGTGGAGCGGGTAACTCTAGCAAGGCAGCTAGCTCTGCATCTATCTCTGGGCGCCATCGCTCTGTCTCCAATGGTCCTCTGACTCTAACACTGATGTCAGGTATAAACGGTGAAGATAATCCCAATATAGCAGTTGTCTCCACATCAACCTCTACAAATTCTGTCCCTCGAATCACCTCCCGAATCTGTGGACGTACTGGCGATAACTCTGGTGTAACTGCGGGCTCCTCGTCGACCTCCGAGTACTCTGTCTCTGCCTCTAACTCATCTGGCTCCCCTGGCTCCTCTGGCTCTGGCTCTGCCTCATACACTGCTCTGATTCGGACCAAGTCTGCACCGATCCCGTCCAGTAGCCTGTGTGGATTTAGTAACTGTAACAGGGCGGTAAGTTCTGCGTCAGGCACCGGGTACTCTGTCTGTGAGACTAACTCCTCGCTCGGCATCAACACCGGAGGTACCTCTATCTGTACAAGTATCTCTGGATCTATCTCAATTTGCTCTGTCTCTGAATCTGCTGGAAAGTGATGGTATGGAAGGTGTGGCTCAAAAGGAACTGCAATCATAGACCTGCTCTAAAAGAATCTCTCGTGTATAGTTAAGGCGAACTCCGAGTAGTTACCTATCAACTCTGGATCGTCACCAAACAATCCCTAGAAATACCATGCCTTGTCGTGTGCCCAACCCTGCCATTCCTCTGGTAGTCGTCTAATCAAGTCGAAGATAGCCCGACTCTCTATAATAGTATGTCGGACTGTATGGTAGGCTGCTGATAAGTAGCTAATGATCTGTCCTACGTCATGATTTGGGTTTGACTCATAATCTCTGTACTCATCCAATAACTGATCTGCCCACGTACGCTGTGGCGGGAACTGGTTCTCCTGAGCTGTGTCGTCTCTATTATCCATTCTTCAAAGTTTTAAGGAAACATGGATCAGTAACTTATCTTACGGAAAATTCTAAATTACAAAAGAACATTCCTTATTCAATTTGTAACATCACCACACTAACGACCACTTATCTCAACAGATAGCAATTCACAGAAATTACACGCAAACAATTTATAGGAATAAAATTTCAAGATTTTATTCCCATTTCCTATCTCATTATCATTAATACATTTTACGTTATCCCAAGCTCGAAGGGAAAATATTTATTAACAAATTTCATTCATTAAACGAAGCTCAAATTTCTCAATTCTGGAATTTGCAAGTTTTCCTCGAAGGATAAGCTCTCAACGATTCATATTAAAACAAAGTACGTCTACTTTGTTCATGTTACTCATACGGGAGTAGCATTTATCTTTTCGATCCCCTTTTATTCCCTTTATTCTGGCCTCGTTAACCCGATAGTTTCTTTCTCGTTTTGAAGCCACTGCTCTCGAATATTTACTCGTTCCGTTCATTCACTGGTACCAAATGAATTTAGCTCATTATCGTTTCATTTCCTTGAAGGATTTCATGTCGGCTCCTAATTAATAAAACAAGTACTGGCCCCGCCGAGTCTTGTTCATGTCACTATTCGCACGTGACATACGTCTGAAGAAATCGTTCTCGTTTCACATCTCCTTTCGGAATCATATGGAACCCAAGCTCTTAAAAGTCTATGTTCTCCAGGTATCTGGAAAAACTTAGAATCGTAGTCTACATTCTCAGGGAACCAGGAAAAAGCCCTAGATTCAGTCTAGGTTCTCATACCAACATACTTTTCAAATAAAGAAAATTATTGCGCAAATAATTTCACATAAGATAGTACTCGTACTATCGCACATCACATAGCATGGAAAAGTATAATTAGTATACTTGCAAAAATTTCATTCTCAATATTACCAGCTCAGCTCATTATTAGCTCAATATTCATTCAAAAATTCTCATAAAATGGAACCACGTTCCTTTAAGCTCATTTGTTAATTCATACCGGTGAGTCGACGTAGCGGGAGGTTGAGTTGTCGTCTACATTCTAAATCTCAATGTCACGACTTAATTTCATTTTGAAAAGAAACTCAGGTATAGAGTATATACAAATACTCTATTATACTTCTCGAAAGAAGATTTGGGTATAGAGTACAAACGGATACTCTATCTGACTATTAAAAAGGAAACTCGGATACGCACTCTACGTATCACTAGAAAGAATGGCTCACACTACAAAACAATGACTCATACTAGAAAAGAATGACTCAAGACTAGAGTAAGAAACGAACTCCGCTCAAATACTACTCTGAGGTATTACTAAAAGAAAATTGACTCACGATCAGAGCAGGAACGACCGCTCTGATACCACTCTGTCACAGCCCCAAATCCCGAGGGACGGCAGAAGTCGGGGTACGACTGGAATTGGATTAAAGAAGCGGGGAAGAAAGGAAGAGTTGATCCCGAAGATCACTCGACAAAGTTTACAGAAACGAACCTAAGTTAAAAGTATGAAACAGAATTTGAACCAAAAGTGGTATTTAATATTTAAATCACAAAAGCATCAAGAGTTATGCAGCGAAAGAAATAAGCTAAGCATAAGGTGTTCTCAATTTCAACAAGCTCGAATCCTAACTCAACCCTCCTCCGCTGCCGTCGCTTCAACCTGCACATTTATAAATACATGCAGGGCTAAGTACGGAAGTACTTAGTGGGCACAATGCCGAAAACATAATCATAGATATTGATATACATGCAGCTCAATTATAGCGCATCGGGGTTTTGTTTGAAAAAGAGTCCATGCCGATTAAATATTTTCTGACTCATTTTTATAATTTAGCCTGCACGCATTTTCACAGATGTTACTTTCAAATCTTGACCAAAGCTCATTCACCGTGGCTGGCTACCCCTCAACAGGATACCACATACACCACAGGCTACAGTGTACACAACTTTGGATAGCGAGTACAAAGTCCGATCGATAATAAAACTGGAAAGCACGAATGCTAACTCAGATAGGTACAAGAGAACTCACATAAAGCTCAAAAACATTTTAAGCCTGATATCCATTGAAAACACAGTTATCAAAGCTCGTAAAGGTCACTTTCAAGTTGTGGAAAAACCCACATTTTATTTGTTATATAAGAAAAGCCCACCTCGTAGATTACAGAACTACTAAGTAGCGAGCTTCCGTTTTCTAGCCTTCTGTCCTTTTCCTGAGCTGATTTCCTCCTTTATCGGACATTAAACAAAATCGTACGTCGATAAGTCGTCGAGACGATAAAAGAAAATAGAAATCGAAATCATAATCGATTAGTCTTTTACGGAGTTTCAAACTTTTAGGCATTTGCACGCTTATCTAGTTTCTTTTAGTAAATCAGATACGAGATACGAACTCATCTCGTTTAGCAATCATAAGCTCGACATTTGACACTGTGGTCAGTAGGTAAACGGCATTCGTTAGCTCATAACGATTTAAAAGATCGAAAGAAACTAAGTTGAGAAGAAATCAACTTAGGAAAAGAGATTCTGAAAACTCACTGCGCAAGGCAGTAGTTCTGGGAACTGCCCAGAACAGAGCATCCCGAAACAGGGGATGAGCCCTGTACCGTTAGAAAGCCCTGGAATCTAGTTTACGCTCAAATTTGCGGATTTGAATTCCGATAAACGAGCTAAGAGATATTTCAGTTTCCAGCAAGGGTCGCAAAACTGCAGCGAAATACCCTAAGGATCGATAGAAAAACGCCGTATGACTTCCTAGGTTCGTTCTAAGTTATCGGACCTATATTCCCACGAAAATTCTGAATCGAGGCAGTCAACACGTACCAAAATACGTGAAGGACTCCTTTCCATTTCTTGTTTACAAGCACGACGATTAAAACCTCGCCGATTCAAGTTAACCAAGTACTATACCATCAAGTTAACAAACTCAATCCTAACCTCTCGATTATAAATAAAGCTCAACAATTCGTAGCTCGGATCAACACGACACCAACTACAATTTCGTTCCCTCATCAAAAACAACCAAAGATATTCAATTATAAACCTCAATCGCCGTTTCTATCATTAATTATAATCATTAGTTCGACTCTTACGGATTTTCAAACGTCGTCGGAATTCAATCAAATTAAACCATATTAATCATCATCTATCGAGACTCATTACTACGTATCTCATAATATCAAACATTAACCAAGCTCGGTTTTATTTCCCATTATTCGTCTCATATGTTCTACCAAATATTATTAGAAAAATTCCAATTAATTCCTATCATCATCTAATATAATTAGAAGCATTAATCCATCATAATATTATCGACTAAAACAAACTACAAACAAACCCTCAATCCTACTAATTTTCGGTCGTCACCTATATAATTAGGGAATTGTTTTCTCCATTAATTAGCTCCATTAGCTCGTTTATTATCCTACTACAACATCAATTATCCAATTATTAATCCAACAACATCATCAAAATGAATTTCCATATTGAAAACCTAGCCTAAAATCATTCATCATCTAGATCATAGGGGAATCCATTTATTTTTATTTCAATCACTAATTAAACCACTCCTATGATCAATTATCCAACCAATTTAATGAATTAAACACCCTAAATTAAAAGCCCTAAAATCGGTCAAGGTTAGGTAATTAGGGTTCTTAATTTCTTTCAATTTTAACCATAGAAATCCAATCCTAGAACATCTAATTGAATTAATTTAAGCTCAAACCAATTACTAAACCAACTAGTAAAATCGGTCCAACAAAGAAAATTAAAGGATTGAAATTCTATTTGGATAGAATAGTAGAGGAGAAGATTACCTTGTATTTTAATGAAAGAAGATGGAAAATTAATGGAGGATGATTGATCTTGTGAAGAATTTCTTGCAAGAACACCAAGTTTCTTCAATGGAGATTGAGAGAAAAAGAAGTGTGTGTATGTTGAAGAAGGTGGCGGTAATGGAGAGGAATTGGAGAAGGAAAAGATGACAAAAAAATGATATAATATACTAATTCATGCAAGGTGGCAATTAGAAAGAAATAGGATAGTGAGTCATAGAATTTAATTACTAAAAAAATTGCAATATCCTAATTCTAAAAGGTAGAGTCGGCAGCCCTTTAATAAATAGGGAGAAATCCCGCTTTTCCGGCTCGTTACGACGTTACGAAAAACGGTAAACGAAAAACGTATTTCGGCTCGAAATCGGCGAGATCCCATTTGACGATAAATTCCGATATATTTTATATATCGGAAAATAATATTTAAAATATAATTTCCGACAAAACCTCGGGACATCGCAGTCCGAGTTTCGTCCGGAAAATCATAAAAACGAACTTTCTCGGGCGAGTTCGTATCGCGATTTCGTGAATGTAAAAATCAGACGGTTTTCCGTTCTGAGTTCTAGAATTAAAAATTTATCGTACGCGATAACCCTAAATACAGTAGTCATCTAACTGACTTTCGTAATTTATTTTCGGAAACGAATTTCACTGTTTGTCTTAGAATTAAATTTTATGAAATTAGGTGTGCAAAGCCATTTTTATTAATTTATTTCATTTTTATCGACGGTAAGGATTTTCCGGGGTATTACAGTATGTATGTCAATGGTTATAGGCTAAAACTATGCAGGGTCCCCACTGTCACGCCACCACGTACGCTACATATTCCGCCCAGCTCCACCCTTATATTTGAGTCTTGACAAGGACACCTTAGCCAATCTTCTTACTTGCCCAACATGCCCCCTGGCATTCCACTCAAAGGGACGTAATTGAATCAAGTAGCTTTGGGCACTAGGTGAGCCCGTTTCGGCGCAGGTGAGATAACGAGGATCTTTGTCCGACATTCACCAGAGTTGACACATCTTGCCCAGCTTCTGTCAAGTCTGCCACCCTTGGTCACCGCCCTCAAGGAGCGTAGGGCAACCTTGGCTGGTACTTGGAAACCACTAGACGATGTTGGAATCCGTATGTGCCCAGGGCTCGTTGGCCTTCCGAGTTACCTATAACCACCAAACTTCTTTAGAATCTTTGCCCAATGCCTCGGGAACACACATATATACAGCTATCAAGAACACTTAGACCTCACGAGTTTTTTAAGTTATACATCATATCATCTACCCTAAATCCAGATCTAAAAGTTTAGCTAGACATAAAGTAAAGATCGAAAATAAAGAGTTAAAGAAAAACATACTTGAATTAAACGACGGATAAAAGATGTTCGCCCTAATAGGTCTTAATAACAAAAGTAAATTCTTTCTAAGAACTGGAAATAAAAGCAGGAAATTAAGTGTCGAATCCCCCCCCCCCCCCCCGCACCTATGCAAATGCTAGGGTAAACCCACAAACGGGCCTTCTAGAAACGGGCCGACTGCTTCCTTGTATGCAACTTTGGATAAGTATGAAGATATTTCCTTCCTTATCACTAAATTCGTGCTGCTGCTGTAGTAGGTATCTTCAATCTTTTCTTGCACTACAAGAAATTAGTTTCCTTGTAGGAATCTGCCAGCTTAACATCATTCACGCGCCAGCGCTGCTTGCCCAAGCATGCACTCTGCCTTGCTCAATCTATCTGTCTCTCTTGCCCTTGATCTGTCAGCTTATTGCCTTCTGGCTAAAACTCATGATTTCTTTGATTGACCATACCACAGGATGCGGAGTAGCTCTCCTTTAGATTTGGACTTATGCCCTTGGTAGCTTTAGCCATGAGCACGGCTACTATGGTCATTACATCGTATTGTAAGTTCTCACTCTTTTTGCATGTTTTGGCTCCAAGCTTGCCCAATACCTGCCTTTCCTTACCCTGCCAACTCAAGTGTCCTCCCAGACACAAAACAGACGCAAAAGACACTAAAGTAGACTCGATCTAGACCTAAAACACACATGACAAGAGCACAAAATATGGGCTCATCATACCCACACACTAAAAGTCATGCTTGACCTCTAACACACACTCAAATTATGCTCATACATTATCCAATCATCCTAAGCATGCTTGACCTCTAACACACACAAAAGACACTCCTCTCACCCACACACTTTGCTTGGGCAAAGTGGTTAGAAGGCATAAACCAATACAAAACTAAAACTTATAAAAACAGACGCTCTACCCATCATACCCACACACTTTGCCTTTGGCAAAGTGAGTGAAAATCAAGGTAGTTCACAACACAGGCTCTAAACAAAACTTTAAAAACACTTAGAATCAAAACAAATTACGAAAAAACATAAAAGAAAACACAAAATAAAAACCTAAACTACTAAAAACTGTGATATGATCCTCGACGCTTATAGAAGACTTGAATTCGATAAACAAACGATGGAGATCCCAAAACCTCTTAATCAATTTCTCGAAGTGAATTAGGTGTACGGCTGTTTCCTAAAATCCAATGATAAGACTAAACAGAAATTTGGGGACGATGAATGACACACAACGAGGGATGGTTTGCTCCCTGATTCGCCGATAATTGAATTCAACTTGATTCGAACAAGAGGAACTCGAAAACTCTCAAGAAAGATTTTAAACTCACGTTTTGATTAATAAAAATAGTCGGAATTTCGTTCATCACAATGGTCCCTATATATAGGGTACTAATCTTAACCCAACTAGGAAACTAAACATGGAAAATAAGTCCTAACCTAATAAGGAATAAAAACCCTAGTCTAAACAAAGTTTAAAACCTAAAACTAACTCAACTAAGGCCCAAATTTGGCCACCCTAAATAAACCCACGAAAGTAACAATTAAATACTCAAAGTCATTTAAACTAATTAAATACAAGTCTTCAAATTTAGGTCCACTCGCACATAATAAGATTAACATAACTTGGATTGTCCAATTCACCAAGTCCAATGTCTCCAATGGGTTTATTCAACAACTCTTGATCCCATATTTCTTGGACCAAGCCTGCCAAGTCCTCCTTAAACTTCTTGGCTCGAGTTCGCGTAACTGGACCCACGGGAACACGCACCGGATCTTACACCAACGATGACCCTTGGGCTTCATCATTCCCCTCCTCTTGAAGAGGATTTGTCCTCAAATCTAAGGTGTCACCTACATCAAAAGGACTCAGATCAGTAACATTGAAAGTAGTACTCACATTATACTCACCGGGTAAGTCCAACTTGTAGGCATTATCATTGATGAGCTCCAAAACTTGGAATGAACAATCTCCACGAGGAAGTAGTTTGGACCGCCACTGCAATGGAAACTGTTCCTTGCACATATGCAACCAAACCCAATCACCGGGTTCAAACACCACCTTGCAACGTCCTTTGTTGGCTTGTTTGGCATACTGCTCAGTGCGCCTCTCAATGTTCATCATCGTCTTCTCATGAATCTGTTTCACAAAATCAGCCCTTTTTCGGCTATCAAGATCAGTGTATTTATGCTCAAGTAAAGGTGATAAATCCAATGGAATTAAAGGATTAAAACCATAGAGAATCTCACATGGAAAAACCAATGTTTTAAAAATCGGACCAGACCGCCCGGTTCGACCGGTCCGACCGTGAACCGGAGGTGTAACCGGTCGGGTTGATACCATTAACCCGGGAGTCTGAAAAACCCACTAATAAATCGCTCTGACCAGGTAAAACCGGGTAAAACCGGATAAAACCGGAAACCGGACCCGGGTTTGGAAGACCGCCCGATTTTCTGGATTTCCTTTTTTTAATTAAAATATCAATTTTTTTAACAATTTCAGAATTTCTATATTCTCAAAAAATTGAAACGGGAACCTTATCTTCTTCATTTCTTTCTTCTGAATCTTCACCGTTCCTGTTTCTTTTCTTCTACTTGCGTGGTTGCACCACCCATCTTCTCCGTCGCCGTTTCTCGCCGCCCCCTCTTTGTCGCCGCCTCTTTGCTAGCCACCGCCTTCTCTACCTTTTCTCCGCCGAATCAAAATCGATCTTCGCCTGCTCTTCTCCGACTATATAATCCTTATCTGTAGCAGGTAAATTTCTTACTCTTCATCTTTCATTCATCTCTGTTTTTTATTTGCTTTCAAAATTTTAGAAAAGTAGGCTGCAAATGAAGTATCAATCACCTCCTTAAATTCTTTGTTTTTTTTATGACAGTGTTTACTACTTTTCAATAACATTTGATGTTTTTGCTTGTTGGTAAATATGCAACGATTTTTTTGGTAAAATTAAAATATATAGTGGTGCTACTGAAAGTGGTGATATATTGCAATTGCAACGATATAGTGCTACACTGCTACTATATAATTTTTTCAATTTTCCTACTGTATTTTGGAGGCATCAAAACGTATCACCTCCTTAAATTCTTTGTTTATTTTTTTAAATGGCTTTGATTGAAGCAGTAGATTAGATGTATATTATTATTTGTGACTGTATATTTCTTGATTTGGATTCATTAATTTATTTGTTGTGTTTTTATTGTGAAGCTCATGTCGACATCACCATCGACAATTCTATCTTCGCAATCGATTCTGAGCCAAGCTTCCAACGTTGTTTCAAAGGAAGCCTCTCTACATGCAACCAGACAAAAGACGGATCCTGCTTGGGATCATTGCAATTAACCATATTAAAAGATGGGAGAAGACTTCTCACATGTGTGTACTGCAACAAGGTTTTTAAAGGTGGGGGAATCAACAGAGTTAAACAACACCTTGCTGGAAAAGTCGGTGATGTACTGGGTCACAAATCAGTGAGTGTAGATGTTATATTTAGAATGGAAGAGAACTTGAAAGAAATATCAAGAAAGAAGAAGAAAGGGGTAGATACATGGGATGATGAACATCCTTTGGGTCCTAATGTTATGGAGGGTGGAGATGATATTCAAGAAATAACAATTCCACAAGCTGCTGGTAATGTTATGTCATCATCCTCACAACTTGGAAAAAGGAAAGCAAATGAATTAGGTAATTACTTTCCTCCTAGAACTACTCCTGGATCTCAACCAATAATTAAGAGTGTGTTTGCAAGTAAAGAAATTGTGCATAAAGTTGATCTTGCTATTGCTACATTTTTCTATGAAAATTGCATCCCTATGAATGCTTTAAATTCTAGTTCATATCAATTGATGATTGATGCAATTGCTTCCATTGGGCCTGGTTATAAAGGACCAAATTATCATGCTGTGAGAACTAACTTATTGGCTGATATGAAAAAGAGTGTTCAATTATTGGTTGATAATTATCGTAGTCTTTGGGCAGAAACGGGGTGTACTATCATGGCTGATGGGTGGCAAGATCAGAAAAATAGGCAATTGATTAATTTTCTAGTTTACTGTCCCAGAGGAATTAGTTTTATTAGATCAATTGATGCATCAGATGTTGTTAAAGATGCATCCACTCTTTGTAATATGTTTGTTGAGTTGGTTGAATTTGTTGGTCCAAAGAATGTTGTGCATCTTGTCACAGATAATGCAGCCAATTATAAAGCCGCAGGAAGGTTAAATGAAAAATATCCCTTTGTCTATTGGTCGCCGTGTGCTGCACATTGTCTAAATTTAGATTTAGGTGACATAGGAAAAATGGAGCTTGTAGCAAGTTTAGCGAAACGTGCATCATTGATTACAAAGTTTGTATACAACCATGGATTTTTGTTAGCTTGGTTGAGGAAAAGGGAAGGCTGGACAGAAATTATACGGCCTGGTCCAACACGTTTTGCCACAACCTTCATTGCATTGAAGAGTATTCACACACACCAACATGATCTTCAAGCTTTGGTGACTAGCATCACTTTTGTTGAGTCTAGATACTTTAGAGATCCAAAAGCTAGGGATTTCATTGCTGTTGTTTTGGATTCTAAATTTTGGAATGATGTTGGGATTGTTGCGACAATTGTTGCACCACTCATACAATTGCTAAGGATTGTTGATGGTGATGATAGACCATCGCTTGCTTATGTTTATGAGGGTTTGTATAGAGCAAAGAAAGCTATCAAGAACACATTCATGAACAAGAAATCTTTGTATAAACCTTATACAACGATTATAAAGCGAAGATAGGATAAACACCTTCGACAGAAGTTACATGCTGCTGCCTATGTATTAAACCCTGCATTCTTTTATGATAATGATAACATGTCGCGCAAGCCAGAGGTAATGGCGGGGTTCCTTGATGTGCTGACTGCACAAGTTGTTGGGAACTAAACAGATTTCTTATCTGAAACAGAACTTTATCGCGAGAAGATTGGTGATTTCGGTCGTCCGTTGGCACTCAAGTGTACAAAGACCATGCGTCCCGGTAAGAATGTATATTTTTTAAATTTTTCTTTAATTCATTTAATTTATATTAATCATTATTCTTACTTCCAAATGTTAGATATGTGGTGGAAAGCTTTTGGTAATGGTGTGCCAAATGTGAAAGCATGGGCAATTAAGATACTTAGTCAAACAGCTTCTTCCTCCGGTTGTGAAAGAAATTGGAGCGTGTTTGAAAGAATACACACAAAAAAGAGAAATAAATTGGAACATCAAAGGTTGAATGATCTTGTATTTGTGCATTACAATTTGCGCTTGAATAATAGGTGTGTCATTCTAATTCTTTAACTTCAATCATTTATATTTTCTTATGTACATTATTTTAACTAATGTTTCTTAATTATTACATTTTTGTTGGGTAGGATCTTTAACAAGAAGCGAGCATATGATCCTATTGACTATGAGAGCATTGATGATATTGAATTCTGGATCATGGAAGATGATACTGGTACCGCCAATATTCTTGACTACAATGAGATAGAGAATATGCTTTACACTCAAGATGCAATTCCCATAGTTGAACAAGACAAAGGTGAAGGTGCGTTAATAATTTTTATGTATGTATTGTATATTATGATATTTAGATTCTGAAAGTGATGGATTTAGTTATTAACTATTGTTTATTTTTAATGAAGAGCCACATACCAATGAAGCTGCTACCAATGATGTTGAAGGAGAAGGACTTGATTTGGATTCATTCCCACGGGAACATATGTTTGACTTTGAAGATTGAATTTGTGTTATGAATTATGGAGATTTGTTTTAGTTTTATCTTATGTAATCAATGTATTTCTATTTTGTTATGGATTATAATGTGTGATCAATTTAATGGATTCTTAATTTAGAAGTTATGAATTTTTATTTTTTTGGAGCAGAAGTTATGAATTATTATAAATAAGTAATATTTTTACATTTTATTATTATTATTTAATTATTATATATTGAACAGTGTACAAGAACGGTTCGACCTTGGTTGAACCGGTTGAACCAATTGAACCATGATCCGGAGGCCTCATCGGGTCGACCTCCGGTCCGGTTTTTAAAACATTGGCGAAAATTGAGTAGCAGAATGAACAGAACGATTATATGCAAACTCAACATGAGGCAAACATTCTTCCCAAGACTTAATGTTCTTTTTAATTATAGCTCTAAGTAAAGTAGACAAAGTCCTATTTACTACCTCGGTTTGACCATCAGTTTGTGGATGACAAGTAGTAGAAAACAAAATCTTAGTACCTAACTTACACCACAAAGTCTTCCAAAAGTAGATCAAAAACTTCGAATCTCTATCAGAAACAATAGTCCTAGGTATGCCATGCAATCTAACAATCTCTTTAAGGAACAGATCAGCTATGTGAGATGCATCATCAAATTTATGACATGGAATAAAATGTGCCATCTTAGAAAATCTATTAATAACCACAAAGATGGAATCACTACCACGCTTAGTCCTAGGCAAACCTAACACAAAATCCATAGAAATATCAATCCAAGGTGCAGTAGAAATAGGCAATGGTGTATAAATACCATGGGGACTCACCCTAGACTTAGCTTGTTTACAAGTAACAGAACGATCACAAATTCTTTCAACATCACATTTCATATGAGGCCAAAAGAAATGCTCATGCATAATAGCTAAAGTCTTAGCAATGACAAAATGCCCCATCAAACCCCCACCATGAGACTCAAGCAACAACAAATCACGTATAGAGCACTTAAGAACACACAACTTATCTTCCTAAAAAGATAGTTATCATGCATAAAATACTCTCCACTAGCAGATCGCTCACATACTCTATAAATCTCACCAAACTCAGCATCATGCTCATATAAACTCTTAATACACTCAAAACCAAGAAACTTAGCATCTAAAGTAGAGATCAAAGCATACCTCCGAGAAAGTGCATCAGCCATAACATTCTCTTTTCCTTGCTTGTATTTGATGACGTATGAAACGTCTCAATGAACTCCATCCAAAGAGCAAGCCTCTTGTTCAACTTGTGCTGCCCCTTCAAATGCTTCAATGACTTATGGTCAGTGTGTATGACAAACTCCTTAGCCCACAAATAGTGTTGCCACGTTCTGAGGGCTCTCACCAACGCGTACAACTCCATATCATACGTAGGATAACTCAATGTCGGTCCACTGAGCTTCTCGCTTAATCAAAACTGCACCAATACCAACACCATAAGCATCACATTCAATCTCAAAAGACTTAAAAAAGTTAGGAAGAGATAATACCGGGGTATGAGTCAGTTTATGCTTCAACAGCTGAAACGCTTCTTCTTGTGCTTTTCCCCACTTAAACTCGACATTCTTCTTGATGACTTCCGTCAAAGGTGCTGCCACACTGCTAAAATGAGGCGCGAACCATTAATAAAAGCTAGCAAGTCCATGGAAACTTCTAACTTCTCCAACGTTCTTTGGTGTCGGCCACCCTTGAATAGCTCGTATCTTTTCTTCATCAACCTGCACACCCTGTGCACTAACAACAAAACCAAGAAACATAAGCTTGTCCGTACTAAATACACACTTCTTAAGGTTAACATATAACTTTTCTTTTCTAAGTGCATCCAAAACAGCCTTCAAATGCTCAACATGTTCATCATGACTCTTACTATAAATAAGAATATCATCAAAATAAACCACAACAAATCTACCTATAAAAGCACGCAAAACATTGTTCATAAGACGCATAAATGTAGTCGGTACATTAGTCAACCCAAAAGGCATAACCAACCATTCAAACAAACTAAGTTTTGTCTTAAAAGCAGTTTTCCATTCATCACCCTCCTTAATCCTAATCTGATGGTACCCACTACGTAAATCAATCTTAGAAAACACACAAGCACCATGCAACTCATCATGCATATCATCTAAACGAGGAATAGGAAAACGATACTTTACCGTGATATTATTGATTGCTCTAAAATCACAACACATTCTCAATGATGAGTCCTTCTTTAGAACGAGCAAAACCGGCACGACACATGGACTCATACTCTCCCTCACACGCCAATTCTCCATCAAATCTCTAATTTGTCGATCCAACTCCTTTGTTTCCTTGGGGCTAGTCCTATATGCTGGTCGGTTGGGAAGGACAACTCCGGGAACAAAATCAATTTGATGCTCTATCCCATGAATTGGTGGTAAACCTGGTGGAATCTCGTTGGGAAAGACGCCATCATATTCCTGCAAAACAGAACTAATAGAAGGGGGTAGAAAACAGAATTCGTTATCAGCTTGCAAAATCTCATTGTACAACAACAAATACATCGGTCTCTTCTCCCTCACGGACCACTTCAAATCTCTCGATTTGGCCAAAAACGAATTATGCGCCAACCCACACTCCTTTTTCTGTTCAGCCGACTCCTTGGACATCACCTTGTCCGCCTCCTTTTGCATCTGCACTTGATCTTCATAAACTTGTTTAGGAGTAAGAGGAACAAGTGATACCTTCTTCTGCTTATACTTAAAGGAATATCTGTTGGTGAAGCTATCATGAGTAACTCGTCAATCGAACTGCCATGGACGCCCCAACAAGATGTGGCTTGCCTGCATTGGAATCACGTCACATAACACTTCATCTCCATACTTCCCAATGCGAAAACGAACCTTAACTTACTTCGCCACTCTGATAACGCCGGACGCATTTAACCAATGCAATTGATACGGCTTGGGATGCTTCACCGCGATTAGCCCCAATCTCTCAACCATGTCTACACTAGCCACATTCATGCAACTCCCTCCATCAATGATAACGCTGCATACTTTATCTCGAACATGACACCTAGTGTGAAGGAGGTTCTCTCACTGCTCCCTATCATCAGGTTGAGTTTGGGCATTCAACACCCTCCTAGTAACCAACAACTGCCCAACAGGAGGTAAGATCTCCTCAGCTTCTTCGTAGAACTCCTCTAAAGCTAGCATCTCCGGATCACGATCCTCATTCTCAGCCACAACTTCACCGTCGTCTCTCACGATCATGATTCTTCTATTCGGACACTCACTCATGATATGCCCAAATCCCTGATACTTGTAACACTTCTTATCTCCATTCCGGCTATCAGGGGTCATTGGCTTGGTCGGATTGGCTGGACTTGAAGCCTCTATTCGGGGCTTAAAGAACGGCTTTTTTTCATCTCTTGACGCTACATCCTTCTTCCATTGGTTCCTTTTTGCTGAAGAACCACTAGAGGCTGGTTGGGATTGCCTCTAATTAGTCTGATTCGGCCTGTGATTGCTGCTGTTGTTGCCCTCCTCTTGAGTTGATTCGCTATCTTTATGGCCATGTGAACCATATCCTCTAGCTCAACATAATGTTGCAGCTCCACCTTATCTCGAATGTCCCACTGCAAACCAGCCAAAAATCTCACCATGGTCACCTCTCGTTCCTCCACAACATTGGCTCGAATTATGGCTATCTCCATCTTCTTGAAGTATTCATCCACACTTCTATTCCCCTGCTTCAAACTCTGTAATTTGTTGTAAAGCTCTCGGTAGTAATAATTAGGCACAAATCGCTTTCTTATCAGTGTCTTCATCTCACGCCAAGTCTTAATAGGTGGCTCATTGTTTCGCCTCCTATTAATCACCAACTGATCCCACCAAACAAGTTCATAATCTGAAAATTCAATAGCTGCTAACTTCACCTTCTTGAGCTTTGAATAGTTCTGGCAATCAAACATAAGCTCCACCTTTCTCTCCCACTCAAGGTACAACTTTGGGTCATTTTTCCCTTGGAAGGAGGGAATGTTCATGTTGATATTGCCCAGGTAGTTATCCTGAACACCACCTCTATGCCAGCTGCCCTCTTCATCTTCATTGAGCTCTTTATCCTCGCCATAGTCCTTATACTCAACACGTCCTCCTCTACCATGTCCTCTACCACCATGTCCTCCTCTACCGCCTCGACCACGATTAGAACCAGTATCTCGAAACTGTGACTGCTCGATCAGGTCAAGTCTATCATATACCACCTGATGGTCCCGATACGAGTTCTGGTGTATGGGGGGGGGATACACCATATAGGAATTTTAAAAACAACCCCCTGAAAAATACCACAACTGAGTAAGAAAACTCAGCTGGAAGAGTGGTGCTGTGCGGAATGTGGTGGATACAAAAACAACTCGTATAAAACGACTTACGCTCAGATGCAAGGTCGGTCAACAACCAAATTAGTTGAAATGTAAAGATGCAGTTTTGAGTGCTGGTTAGATAGACAGTTAGATATGCAGAAAGTAACTGAACAGAAAACACAGAAGCACAAAGGAATTACGTGGTTCGGAGAGAACTCCTACGTCCACGGGGAGTTGTGAGTCCACACAACTCAGTCCAAATTCTTTAGGACAGCTACCATAAAGCTTACGTGGGCTTTGCAACCGTACAGATAAGTTTGCGGGTACTTATCAACCTTCCTACTCGATTTCGGGAAGAGCAGGATCTTAACAACCTTTTTAGGGGATGTGTATAAAGGTGGGTTTTTTCCAACTAGTAGCTCTAACAAAGAAGTGAGCTAGGATCTAAGCTTGAACAAAGGAAGACTCAAACTAAGATCGAAAACACCAAGACAGATTCTAACTCTCTATGAACTCTTAGCTGGTGATGTTCTTAGAAAGAGAATAATTGCAGTTTAGCTTGTGCGCAGTATATCGTCGTTCTTTCGCTCTTCTGTCTCTTCTTATCTTGATGAATGAATGAATGCCTCTTTTTATAGGCGGTAAGGATCAACTAGCCGTTGGAAGAGCCGTTGATCTCTGTTCTGTGAAAGCGATGGCTTGTCTCTCATCTCTGCAGATTTTCCCGATTTGGCAACTGTGAACTTCTGCTTTCCTTCTGAGACAACCTTGTGTTGGGCCAAATGAGGTAATGACAGAGCGTCAAACCTTCACGTGACTTCCTCTTTGAAATTCAAATTTAAACCTTTGTCATTCAACATTGGTTAGTCGGTTGAGACGTTTGATCTTCATCCGAGTGGTCTTCAGCTGATGTTCCATCTAATCGCTACCTTCATCTGATGTTCTGTCTGAAGAGGAACAGTTGAACCCTCAGCTGCCTTGAACTTCATGTTGTCGATTTATCAGATTGAGTTCTGCAACTGATGTTTCATCTGATCAGGTGGATTGTCACATCTGACGAGCAGTTGATTACTTAGATGTTTTCTTTCATCCGATGATCTATATCCGATCAGTTAGCTTGAACGCTCAGTTGTCTTTCTTACATCTAATGTTCTATCCGAGTTTCCATCTGAAGTTCTATCCGAGTATAGCTATGTTGCCGACTTCAGCTGGAGTCCTGTAAAGATAAAATCTGAACATTGCTCAAACAGCGAGCCTAAATACTAACATTAGGATATGGCAACATCTACTCGGTTGGGGTCAGTTGGTTTTGGTATCAATCAAAACTTTACTAAATTTCCCAACAATTTCTCCCTTTTTGATGATGCCAAAACCCTACTGATCTAAACCTTACTGACCTATTTATAATCTCAGCTGAAATTCTAGACAGTCTATAAGATTAAACATCAAAGGGTTAGCACAGTTATAACATGGTATTGAAATAACTTTGCGATTCAGAGCTTGGACAACTGGAAAATTGTACGTTAAGATGAATCGGATATATGATGAAAGTTTTCATTACAACTGATGTGTTTACACGGATATGCATAGAAATCAAATACATCAGTGGCTCAAGAACTCTATCTCGGCTAATACTTCAGCCCATACTTGCCGAAAATCCTGACAAAAATTTCTGTTTTGGCATCTGATTCTTTTAAGATATCCACTCCACGTTCCTGACATACTTTATAGGCTTCAGCTGCGATCTTCTGCCTGTTAGGATTTCTTGTATCTGGAATGAATGGAGGAAGATATGTAACCTTCTGAGGGACATGGACGGTATTCATATCCAGCTTTGCATCAATCATAGCTCGTCTGAACTGGTTGAACATGCCCGGATCCCCAGAGTGTAGCTCGGTTAGGGCTTCTTTGAAAGCTCTTCTTGAATCCTCAGTTGCGAACACCTTCTTGTAGTAGAAATCATTCACAAATTCTTGTTTGAATGATTCCCAATCATCATTCCATTCTTCTGGCATCCATTTATCAACATGCTTGAAGCGTCCCTGGAGCTTGATCTTTCCCGGCAGTCTTTACTGCTTCATTTTTGCTTCAGCCTTCACTTGATGTTTCTCAATACGTCGTCGGCTTCGGGAGGCAACATTTCTGTCCAAGTTATTGGTAACCTTGGCAAGCTCTTCCTCGAACTTGTTAACTCTTGTTGCTTGGTTGGCAGCAAATCTCTTCACCCATTCCGGATTCATGTAATCCTTCTCCGGGACATCCATAGCTTTAGCAGCAGCAATACACTCTTCGGTTGTAATACCGTCGAGTTCAGCATTGATCTCGGCTGCAATCTCGGCTATGGAGTTGTAGGAGACTCCATACTTCTTCGCCTGCTCCATGTCCTTAACCATTTCTTCTCCTCCGACACCAATAGATTTCAGTTGTTCTTGTTTCTTGTCGGTTGGCTTCTTCAGATCGGACTTCTTCGGAGCTGTCTTCTTCAGCTCGGTCTTTTTCAGCTGAGATTCCTTTCCGACTGGCATACCTTCTTTAGCTTGCATTTCATCTTTCCCCTTTTTGGCATCAGCAATAAGGCTTGAGACTGAGCATTCCAGAGAAGTGAGGTTTTGTTCAGCCTGCTGGATCCGGTTGAAGAGTTCATCTACAACACATTCCACATCAACCTTCTTCACCAGTTCCTTATCACGACGCTCTTGATCAGCTTTCTTCATCGCAGCGAAGGTTTCAGTGACTTCTGTTTGAAAAGCGACGAACTCAGCCCATTTTTGTTTGAACCGAGAATCCCATTCTTTGTCTTGCTTCTGTTGAGATTTTGCAAGATTGGATTCTGAGATGGACTTGAACACGTTCAGGTCTGATCTGATTCCAAGAACTGTTGTCTTCAGGTCATTGATGTCTTTGCTGGTGGATGTTGAGAAGTCATCCAGCTTCATCTTAATCGCATCATGTTCTTCCAGCAGCTTCCTATATTTCTCATCCTGAGCTTCTATCATCCTCTGTTGTTCTTCGCGGTTGAGCTTGGCTATCATCTCCTTCCTCAGCTGATTGACTCTTTCAGCGATCAGCTCGCATATTTCATCCGAGGAGGGTGCTGGCTGATCAGATGGTGTTGGCTGTTCGACAGCAACCATGGCTTGGCGATTGGCCAGGTACTGTTGAAGTTCTTCTTCCTCCTGCTTTGCTGCTGCTGCGGCTGCGTCAAGATCATCTACGAATTTAGCTGACTTGGCCAGCATGTTGTCAAGGAAGGTGACAAGTTCTCGATCTGCTGTCAACTCCCTTGTGTCTCTTCCTTCTGCCTTGCTGATATCCAGACGGCGAGTCAGCAGTGCGATCTTGTTGTTGTACGCAACCTCGAGGTTGGTATAATTGAAGTATTCCCTCAGACGCGACTCATCTGCCTTGAGCTGGTTCCAGCTGTGTATCCAGATGGTATCTTCCTTGACATACCAATGGCTGAAAATGATGTTGAATTGATACAACAGCTCAGTTCCGAACGTGGCAAAGGTGGGCATGTCGCGCGCCTCGGGGAACATACCAATCAGCTTCTGAAAGCAATATGCCAACTTGCCTTCATGTTCCAGCGCGACAACTCGACGATCAGCTTCTTTGTCAATGGGGGAAGGAGAGAGATTTTCAAAGGGAATAGGTTCAAGAGTTTCCTCAACATTGGCCAAAGAAGAGGTCGCAATGTTGGCATCGAGTGGGGAGTTCAGAATTTCTAACTGGGTCGTAATGTTGGCATCGAGTGGGGAGCTCGGAATTTCTGGCTGATGATCAGTTGTGAGAACCTCTTTGTGTTGTACGGTATCAGCTCTTGCCGTGGGGGAGGATAGAACATCTTTGGATTCTTTGGATGAAGAAGATGCATCCGAAGACATGTTCGGCTCAACTTCTGGATCGGTTTCCACCCCTTCTATCCTATCTTGATGGGGAGACCTCTCCTTCCTTGTTCCATTTTCGCGAGGAACAATTTCGAAAGCAGCCTCATCAACTGAGTGACTCGACTCAGATGGTACCTCCTCAGCTGGTTTTGCAACTGACTTTTTGATACGAACCTTCAACTTCTTCTTAAGAGGCTCTTTCTCTTTATCCTTATCTGACTCATCTCTGAGTCGGCGTGCAACTATCGATTTTGAAGAGTGGCCGACAGCTGTAGGCAGCTCCTCAACTGTATCTTTTTTCACAGCTAATTTCACAGCTTCCCTTTTGTCTTTTGGAGTGTAGACACTCCGAATCACATCAAGAGCTTTCTTGGCTGTTGGGAACAACATCTGCCTTTTAACTGATGTCTCCTCACTGTCTTCCCACACCATGTTCTGATCCTTCGTGGCGAGAAGTATCAGGGCAGAGATTTTGACTCCAAAGTTGAGAGTTCCCTTAACACTCAACAATTTTTCCTCGGAATCATTTATAGTTTCTGAAATCTTCTGCTTCTCCATTGTCAACTGGTGTTCGAAGTACTTGAACCAGTTGATGTTGTGCTTGTGCTCTAAAGCTATTAGCTGCTTGAGCTTGGGTCGGCTGATATCTCCAAAAGCTTCGCTGTATCCAAAGATAACCTTGGATATAACATCAAACAGAAGTCGATGCTCGGGTTTCAACTTTGTTCACTGCATGTTGCTCCTCAATCTTTCTGCAGTGATAAGAGCATTCTCAAGAAATAGATCTGCATCTGCATTTGTGATGTTCTCGATGGTGTCCGTGGCAGTTAGATTCGGTGGAATGATAGAGTGTAGCATCTCGGAAACCGGTAGGTGGAAGGTGACACGGCGGATAGTTCTAGCAGGGACGTCGTGCTGTCGACATGATATTTCTGAAACGAGGCCTACTCTCTGTTCGTGTTGCAGGTTCATGTAAAATTCTCCGACCTGTCGCCTGAGTAAGTGGGTGGAAAAGAGCGTTGCCCACTCAAGAAGACGATTATCCCTGAGAAGATCGGCAAGAGGGGATAACGCCGGTGACTCCAGTGCTTCTGTTGACAGAATCTGCTCGAAGAAGTGGATTCTGGATATCATCATATCATAAGATTCCTCGTACGACGAAGGGACAAGAGCTGGTCCTGATGATGCCATCTTCTTTCCTTGAGATGAAGCTTTCGGTGCCATTTTGTATTCCAGAGAGGTTTATATATAGAGAGAAGAAAAGAAGAACTTAGCCGAAAATGGTGAAACAGAATCAGAGACGAAGATGAACAGTTACTCAGATAACACAAGTATAGAAGGTAAGAAATCACTTCCTGATTTTCCGCCTTTTATAGGTTAGCGGGTCGTTTGAAATAGATGGCCAAGATTGAATGGCACGAATCCATCAACGGCTGAGATCTCGCGACTGTTGACTAACTCTGACTTGTCGTCACATTCCGAGTTCCAACATGTACGCGTGAGAAGGTGAACTGTTTTTGTGTCAGCCCAGTCGCACTATAAAGTAAGGCTATTGATGTTCAGCAGTACTTTACATTAAATGCGCTATGATGGCTATTTTAATCTATCTGACATGCTCAGGAATGTTTGAATTTATTTCAAACATTCACATTTAAGACCTAAACACCTTCAGCCATAAACGATACCTGCCAGCTGATGTCGGAATCAGTTGTGTTCCAATGTTGCGGCATGTCATCAGCTGACTCGAGTTCGTCTGTTTAGCTGACGTCTGATGTCTTCGGATGGCGATCCGCATCTGAGATTCCCCCTTCATCTGAGCTTCCCCCTTAGATGGATATCTATCTCTTCACCTCGGTTGATTCCTTATCTGATGGATCCAACAATCCAAGGAGATCACATAACATCTTGAATCGTGCTTCGGCTAGAGGTTTGTTGAAGATATCAGCTCTCTGAATCTCAGTTGGAATCTTCTCCATAGATACATCCTTCTTCTCAATATGATCTCGGATAAAATGATGTCGGATGTCAATGTGCTTCGTCCGAGAATGGTGAACAGGATTCAAAGAGATAGCAATGACACTTGAGCTATTACAATGGATGGGAACCTGTCCAGTTGCTACTTCATAATCTCTCAGCTGTTTCTTGAGCCACAACACTTGCATGCAACAACTACCGGTAGCCATATACTCTGACTCGGTTGTAGAAGTTGCAACACATGCTTGTTTCTTGGAAAACCATGAAACTAGCTTGCTTCCCATGAACTGACAGTGTCCAGATGTGGACTTCCTGTCCAACCGATCTCCAGCTAGATCCGCATCTGAGTATCCGGACAGTTGGATATTGTCGTCAGCTGGGTACGATAATCCAACATTAACAGTACCCTTCAGATATTTAATGATGTTCTTTGCTGCCAACATGTGTGCTTCCCTCGGCTGAACTTGGAACCGAGCACACACTCCAACCGCGTAAGATATATCTGGCTGACTGGCGGTTAGATATAGCAAAGAACCAATAATCCATCTATACTTACTGGTATCCACGGGTTTTCCCTCAGATCCGGGTTCAATCTTTCAGTTAGTATTCATCGGGATCCTTGTGGTTTTACTTGTCTGCAAACCGAACTTTGCGATGAGCTCCTTTGTATATTTGAACTGATTAATAAAAATCCCTTTTGTTGACTGCTTCACTTGTAGCCCAAGAAAATAATTCATCTCACCCATCATCGACATCTCAAATTTCTCCTTCATGAGAGTTGAGAATTTCTCGCACAGCTCCTCCAACTTGGAACCGAATATGATGTCGTCGACATAGATTTGCACAACAAGTATGTCTTCTCCAACTTTTATGGTGAACAGTGTTTTGTCAACTGACCTTCGTTTGAACCCCGAGTTCAGAAGAAAACCACAGAGAGTGTCATACCAAGCCCTAGGTGCTTGCTTCAATCTATAGATTGCTTTCTTCCACTTATACACTCTTCCATCACCAGTCTCAAAACCGGGAGGCTGTTCTACATAAACATCTTCCTTAATATCACCATTGAGGAAAGCACACTTCACATCCATCTGATAAACCTTGAATTTGTGAAATGCGGCATAGGTTAGAAATATTCGGATGGCTTCCAACCTTGCAACAGGCGCAAAGGAATCCTCGAAATCAATTCCTTCTTGTTGGCAATATCCCTGAGCTACCAACCTTGCCTTGTTTCTCACGATGAATCCAATGGCGTCTCTCTTGTTCTTAAAAATCCACTTTAATCCAATGAGTTTAACACCATTTGGTCTTTCTACCAACTCCCATACATAGTTGCGTAGAAATTCATTCAGCTCTTCTTGCATGGCTGTTGTCCAATGAACACAGTTGAGAGCTTCCATAACATGCTTCGGCTCTGGCACATCAGCTACGAAACATGAAATCATGGCAACATCTCCGGCTTGCTCGAACTCTTCAAGAACTGCCAACTCCTCAGCATATTGGGCGTAAGTGTTGGAATCTTTCTCGGCTGAATCTGGATTTGCAACTCTGCTCCTAGTACGCACACCTTTGGCTGGATCTCCGATGATGTTGTCCTTAGAATGATTTTCATACCATCTCTTGTTGCGTCTTCCTTTTTCTTCCAACAGTGGCGGTTCCGTGATTTCAAAGGATGGGATAACTTGAGTCGTGGGAGATGCTGGGATCTTCAGAACTGGTGATTTATCTGCTGTTGAGTCTGGATCCTCAACATGGATAGTATCTCGAACCGGGCTAGGTTGGGCTTCGGATGCTGATGCAGGTTGAGTAACATCAGCTGAAGTTCCCCCTTGAGATGAGCTAGGGTCCTCACATTCATCTTCAGAGAAACAAGGATCATCATCCTTGGTTGCCCATAACAATGGTTCAGCCAAATTCTTCTGCCTTAGAACCTACGATCTGGTGAGAGCTGGTGAAACATGTGGATCTACTTGTTGTCCTTTAGCCTGTTCCCTACACTCAAAACTAACATGAGGTGTTATCTCCACAACACGAGAACTGTTGTTAAAATTTCTATAAGCCTTGATCCGGGAGGCATATCCGAGAAATATGCCCTTCGAGGCCTTGGCATCAAAAGTTTTTAACTGAGTCTTCCCATTGTTGTGAATATAACACTTAGAACCAAAAATACGAAAATATGAAATATCAGGCTTCCTTCGTCTCCATAGTTCATATGGAGTCTTTCCCAACCGCTTGGTCACAAGAGACCGGTTCTGGGTGTAGCATGTTGTGTTAATTGCCTCGGCCCAAAATCTCTTTGGCAAAGCTGAGCTTGTGAACATGGATGTAGCAGCATCCTTTTACGTTCGGTTTCTTCGCTCGGCTACTCCATTCTGTTGTGGAGTACAAGTAGTCGATGTTTGATGAGTGATTCCGTGCTTCTCGCAGTATTCGATGATGGTTTCATTGAGGAACTCGGTTCCACGGTCTGATCGGATAGAAATGATTTTCATCTCTTGTTGGTTAGATATCCGATCCATCAGCTTGGGTAGCTCATCTCGGGTTTCACTCTTGTGACGCATGAAAATGATCCACGTGTACCTAGAGAAATCATCAGTAACAACAAGTGTATATTCGTTACCATTCATGCTCTTGGGAGTAACAGGCCCGAAGAGATCCATATGGATCAGTTGCAATACTCGGTCGGTTGATGAAATCGTTTTCAACCGAAAGGAGGATCTAGCGAGCTTTCCCAGCTGACACGCACTGCAGATATGTGTTGGTGAAAACACACGGTTCGGGATACCCTTTGCATGTTCCTGTCTGGCAAGGCGGTTCATTGTCTTGAAATTCAGATGGTTGAGCCTTTTGTGCCACAGCCAGCTCACATCTAAACTGCTCTTCGATAAAAGACAGGTCTCAGGAGGACTACTATTCCAATCTGCATAGTAGACATTTCCGGTTGGGGATCGATTTCCCAACAATATGACTTGCTTTGTTCTGACATTTTTGACCCTGCAGCCCTGCGCATCAAACTTGACAGATAAACCATTATCACAGAATTGGCTGATGGAGAGCAAGTTATGCTTCAATCCATCAACATATGAAACATTGGAAAATGACACGTGATTGGTTTCAAGGGTACCGTAGCCTTTGGTGTGACCTTTTGAGTTGTCACCAAAGGTAACAGATGGTCCTTCCTTCTCCACGAAACTCTCAAGCAAATCCCTCAGATTTGTCATGTGTTTCGAACATCCACTGTCCATCACCCACATGGTATGTGATGATTTATTCTTCCTCAGTTGTTCCTCCTGCTCCTGCACAGAGAAACACGCTCAGGTCCCCAATTTTAGTTGGGTCCTGGAGGGTTAGAACCAGTTCCCCCTTGAACTGTGGGTCGTTTTTCCCTGTAGATTCGGATAGATTTGTCATTCCAAATTATCTTTCCTTCTCCATCAACTATAACAACACCTCGGTCATCCTTAGGCTTGTTGTTATTGTTGACGTTCTGTTTCTTGGGAGTAGATTGATTTCTCCCATTGTGGGCTTTAGGAGGAGAGGCATTCCCCCTATTTTTTTTACGTTTCTGACCCTTTTGGTTTTGCAGATGAGGTCGGACGCCATTTTGGAATCTTTGTGGCTGAGTCTAATTCCATTTTCCTGGCTGTTGACGACGGCTATTCATGCCCGGTTGTTGATTCATGTTCTGGCATGAATATCCGCAGCTGTTGAAACTGTTCCACATTGGTTGACTCTGATGGAACCTCTGGTTGTTCTGATGATGGAACCGATGTTGATTCTGATGGTTGAATCCCTGTCGGTTCTGTTGATTCCATCCCTTCTAAGGTCGGTTCTGATTGTATCTCCGATGTCTCTGGTTCCTCTTCTGAGTCCTGGAACATTCCCCCTTGGTTGTTATCCCAACCGATGGATTCTTCAGTTCTCCAACCACAGCTGCTTTTCCTTTCTCAGCTGCAGTTCCCTTAGCAGGTTATGTTGTAGGTACTTGCTATGACGTGAAGGTTGGATTAAGTTGGGGAGCTGCAGACTAAACATTATTTGGTTTGGCAACCGTGACATCCACAACCTTGATAAAGGTTGCGGGTGGAATTCCAGTGTCCTTGACCATGTCGTAGCCGAGTCCAGACACGTCATCCATTTGTCGTCGATAACTAATGAGATTCTTGATGATTTTGGATGATTAATATAGCTTTTTCAAGTTATCCTTCTCAGTTTGTAGATCCTTGAGAAGAACAGCTATATGCTCGGTCTGTGCGTTTGACATCTTCATCAGCTGGTCGATCTGTGCCTCTTGCTTGTTCAACTGCTCATGCTGCTCCTTGATCTGCTCCTTCAAATCCTCATCGGTTGGAGCCTTAGTTTGGTTGGCCACATTCAGTTGACTTTTGAGATCATCAATCTCTTCGATTTGATTTTTGATCAGATCATCCTTTTCGGTTAAGGATTCTTCAAGTCTGGCAAACTATTCTTGAAGATTCTTAAACTCAACCGATTGCTGATGCAATTCCTCACTGAGTTCTAGGAAGTCACCCTAAGAGGGTTCCAACTCTTCATCTACTGTTTCCTGCATGTTAGTAGCATTGGGAGAATTTAAATTAACTGGACTAGAATGTACCTCAGCATCATCCTGGTCGGTTCCAAATGCCATGAGACATTGATCCTGTCCGATAGCATTGTTGGTGGAAGTTAGCTCATCCTCATCTTCGGTGTCGGTGAAGATATCCATGTCATCAGCTGCTCTTTCTGCAACCATGGCCTTGTTCTTTGCATTTTGCTTGGCCCTCAACGCATCTCTATCTTTCTTCGAAAGATCTGGACAATCAACTTTGAAGTGTCCCTCTTTGCCGCATTCAAAGCAACCGTTGTTCACAGGCTTTGAGTTATCTCGAGTTCGGTTGGATTTATAGAACCGCTTGTATTTTCCGAACCGAGTATCCATGTCAGCCAACTTCTTTGACAGGGCGGTAATACTCTGTTGCAGCTCTTCTCTGCTCGGCTCCTTCGCAGCTGTGTCCGCAGATCTTATTGCCCTTGATGTTCGCGGCTTGGAATAGTCGGCTCGAAGTGCTACTGTCTTTGTTCCGGAACCAACATCCTCTTGTCGACTCGTCTGCACCAAGGACTGAGTTGATCTTCGTCGATTCACCTTGTACTCGTTTCCTTTCAGAATTGAGAACAGTCTGTCCGTTCCCATCTCTCCAAGATCAGCTCGGCTTTCATGAATGTTGGTGAAGGTGTCCCACTCAGCTGGTAGGGCTTGTAATACTTTGAGATTGATCTCTCTCAAAGTATATTTTCCTCGTCGGATAGACTGAATCCTTCGAATGATATCCATGAACCGAAGCTCCAACTGATCAATGGTTTCATTGACTTTTAGACAGAAATTGTCGAAAACTTGACAAGCATGGGAGAACTTGTTCTCCTTGGTTTCGTCACTCCCTTCACTAAGAGATGCCATAATGTCCCATATTTCCTTAGCTGTGTTGCACTCTTCTATCCATGGAAGATAGTCTTGTCCAACTGTGGACATGATAGTGCTCTGAGCCCAGATATCCAGCTGGCTCACTTTTTCTTCCTCAGGAGTAAAATCTTCTGGCTTCTTCTCGACTATCACCTCAGTTGCATCCCCATCATTGGGATTTGTAGGAGTGCGAATGACTTTTTCTATGATGGTGATCGGTCTGGATGTAATCACTTGTTGCATTCGATGATGCTTGGACAGTAGAATCTTCTTCATCCGAGTTTTCCAGGATGTATAGTTCACAACCGAGAACATGACAACAATCTTGTCTTTAACATCCATCTGCACACAACAAATAGACGACAAATGCAAGCAGAAATGCACTAGCGTGAAAAAGATCTATTCAGTTGACCACTGAAGAAAAACACCTCGATTCACACCTCGTGAAACAGAGACAGCGGTCTTGTGAACCACTGCTCTGATACCACTTGATGGTCCCGATACAAGTTCTGGTGTATGGGGGGGGGAGAATACACCAGATAGGAATTTTAAAAACAACCCCCTGAAAAATACCACAACTGAGTAAAAGGACTCGGCTGGAATCAGAACTGAGTAAGAAAACTCAGCTGGAAGAGTGGTGTTGTGCGGAATGTGGTGGATACAAAAACAACTCGTATAAAACAACTCAAGCTTAGATGCAAGGTCGGTCAACAACCAAATCAGTTGAAATGTAAAGATGCAGTTTTGAGTGCTGGTTAGATGGACAGTTAGATATGCAGAAAGTAACTGAACAGAAAACACAGAAGCACAAAGGAATTACGTGGTTTGGAGAGAACTCCTACGTCCACGGGGAGTTGTGAGTCCACACAACTCAGTCCAAATTCTTTAGGACAGCTACCACAAAGCTTACGCAGGCTTTGCAACCATACAGATAAGTTTGCGGGTACTTATCAACCTTTCTACTCAATTTCGGGAAGAGCAGGATCCTAACAACCTTTTTAGGGGATGTGTTTAAGGGTGGGTTTTCCAACTAGTAGCTCTAACAAAGAAGTGAGCTAGGATCTAAGCTTGAACAAAGGAAGACTCAAACTAAGATCGAAAACACCAAGACAGATTCTAACTCTCTATGAACTCTTAGTTGGTGATGTTCTTAGAAAGAGAATAATTGCAGTTTAGCTTGTGCGCAGTATATCGTCGTTCTTTTGCTCTTCTGTCTCTTCTTATCTTGATGAATGAATGAATGCCTCTATTTATAGGTGGTGAGGATCAACTAGCCGTTGGAAGAGCCGTTGATCTCTGTTCTGTGAAAGCGATGGCTTGTCTCTCATCTCTGCAGATTTTCCCGATTTGGCAACTGTGAACTTCTGCTTTCCTTCTGAGACAACCTTGTGTTGGGCTAAATGAGGTAATGACTAAGCATCAAACCTTCACGTGACTTCCTCTTTGAAATTCAAATTTCAACCTTTGTCTTTCAACATTGGTTAGTCGATTGAGACGTTTGATCTTCATCCGAGTGGTCTTTAGCTGATGTTCCATCTGATCGCTACCTTCATGTGACATTCTGTCTAAAGAGGAACAGTTGAACCCTCAGCTGCCTTGAACTTCATGTTGTCGATTTATCAGATTGAGTCCTGCAACTGATGTTCCATCTGATCAGGTGGATTGTCACATCTGAGGAGCAGTTGATTACTCAGATGTTTTCTTTCATCCGATGATCTATATCCGATCAGTTGGCTTGAATGCTCAGTTTTCTTTCTTACATCTGATGTTCTATCCGAGTTTCCATCTGAAGTTCTATCCGAGTATAGCTATGTTGCCGACTTAAGCTGGAGTCCTGTAAAGATAAAATCTGAACATTGCTCAAACATCGAGCCTAAATACTAACATTAGGATATGGCAACATCTACTCGGTTGGGGTCAGTTGGTTTTGGAATCAATCAAAACTTTACTAAATTTCCCAACACCATCTCCAACTCTGATTTCAACCTCCTCCCCAATCTATCGTGAACTTCGTCTTTGGATTAACAATGGGCTGATCCTCCGAATCTGAAACCTGTTTACCATCTTTTGACATCTTCACAGAGAAACAAAGTTTAATAAAAAAAAATAGATTCCTCACCACCTCACAAGCACTCGTGTATCACTCAATGATGAATCACTCATCACTCGTGTATCACTCGATTATGGCTCTTTTCACTCTAATGATCTCACCTCTCTTGCCTTTTTCCACTCAAAATCTCTCTCAAGGAATCAAATTCTCTCAATCTACCTCGTGAATTGAACACCAATAGACCGAGACAACTAAAGAAACGACTGCTACAAGAAAACAAAAACTGAAAACCCGAAAACACGCTGAACAGAAACTACCCAAAACAACTCTACACAACCCAAGGAACCAGAAAATTACTACGACACTCAATCGAAATGTCAAAAAAAGTGCACACAGAAACTGCTCCAAATGACTCTACATGATCCAAGGAATCAAAAGGAAAAATTTGCCCACAACAAAATTCGGAAATTTGCTCTCATACCAAAATGATATGATCCTCGATGCTAACAGAAGACTTAAATTCGATAAACAAACAATGGAAATTCCAAAACCTCTGAATCAGTTTCTCGAAGTGAATTAGGGGTACGGCTGTTTCCTAAAACCCCACGATAAGACGACACAACAACTCGGAAACGATGAATGACACACAACGAGGGATGGTTTGCTTGCTGATTCGCTGATAATTGAATTCAACTTGATTCAAACAAGAGGAACTCGAAAACTCTCAAGAGAGGTTTAAAACTCATGTTTTGATTAATAATAATAGTCTGAATTTTGTACATCACAATGGTCCCTATATATAGGGTACTAATCCTAACCCTACTAGGAAACTAAACATGAAAAATAAGTCCTAACCCAATAAGGAATCAAAACCCTAGCCTAAACAAAGTTTAAAACCCAAAACTGACTCAACTAAGGCCCAATTTCGGCCACTGATGCGTCTTCGACTTTTGGGTCTTTTGGCCCTGTTTTTTGTCTTCTTTTGTGTCTGTATGAGTTATATAGGGGAGAAAACAAGTATTTTGGAGAAGAAAGCTCAGAAATGGTCATATGGACGAAATATGGTCAGAATGGGCATTACCGAGATAAATTAACCCCGATGTCGGATAATGATTTCCCAGGAAGAGAGCTCAACAATGGACCACTCAGAACATCTCTGAACAATGACGATTCCAGAAGGATTCCACCTGGTGTGAGGCTAACCGATGGATGTAGTCGGTACGACCATGCCCATCAGCAGCAGTTAGCAGCCAGAGCTAAATATGGAAAGACGCGTGGAGGAGATTTGCAGAAGATTCTGGTGATTCCCAGCGATGGAAGGATCTTTAAAAAGATGGAGTCAACCTAATAAATCACTAATTGATGGCCAATCACCAATCGGATCAATCAAGGATCAATCTAAATTTTAGAAGGTTATCACTCATGTCGATAAGACTATGACAGACTGTCCCAGTCAGCATATATAGGCTATTTATGGAATACGTGTAAAGGACCAAAGATTGAAAGATCTAGCGAATCTGGGATATAAACATCAAGAGAGAGATAAAGTCAACTCAATCCATTAAAGCCAATCATCCCCATCAATCAAATCAATCACGACAATCTATTTATGGAAAGTTAGTTACCTACAGAGTAGACGTAACTCGTGGGATATCCATTCCGATAATACGTCCAACCGGTCATCGATATATCTACGATGTGTGAGGTGAGTTCCTTGGTCGATAACCATGGCTTGATGCCTCGTCACAATTGATGGATAGCCATTAGAGAAGCTCAAGACTGAGGAAGGATGTACTATCCTCTTGTCCGTTTCTCGCCATCCAGATCTACAACTCTATTAAAGGTGCTGCTCAGCTACTCGGTCATAGGCATACTGGACATTGTTTTCTGTCATGCCCTGGCCTTTGCTTGGCATGGTACAGCTCTTACCGAGTGGAGATTACCTGCTAGGTCAGGACTGTCATGAATTCTGCTCAAATCTCTCCGAAACCACTGGATCCAATCGAAGGCACAAATGCCTCACGAATATTTCACATATCAACACTTAATCATTTCCCTTTCCCAAATCTCACCAAGGGGAACTACTCACACATAATTAAAGACATGAACACAAAATAAAATGAACACATGAATAATGGAAATACAAAATACTTGAATAAATACCAAAGGCAAACCGCCTTTGACTTGTTCTTCAAAACGGAATTGAAATGAAAACGAGTAAATTGTTTGGTATGAAAATGTAAAGCAAAGTACTAAAACTAAAGTATATCTTGGGACTAAAACTAAATAGAATATGATAAGGGACCAACCTCTCTATCAGCCACACTTGTTGGATTTATATAGTAGAGAGACGTCAGTCTAACCCCAACCGCAATTATCTGACAGTATCCCTGTGACTGACTTTCCATAAATAGATTGTCGTGATTGATTTGATTGATGGGGATGATTTGCTTTAATGGATTGAGTTGACTTTATCTCTCTCTTGCTGTTTATATCCCAGATTCGCTAGAACCTTCAATATATCCCTGTGACTGACTTTTCATAAATAGCCCATATGTGCTGATTGGGATAGTCTATCATAGCCTTACCGACATGAGTGATCACCTTTTATATTTAGATTAATCCTTGATTGATCCGATTGGTGATTGGCAATCAATTAATGATTTATTGGGTTGACTCCATCTTTTTAAAGATCCTTCCATCGCTAGGAATCGCCAGAATCTTTTGCAAATCTCCTCCACGCGTCTTTCCATATTTAGCTCTGGCTGCTGACTGTTACTGTTGGGCATGGTCGTACCGACTGCATCGTTTGGTTAGCCTTACACCAGGTAGAATTCTTCTGGAATCGTCACTGCTCAGAGATGTTCTGAGTGGTCCATTGTTGAGCTCTCTTCCTGGGGAATCATTATCCGACAGCGGGGTTAATTTATCTCGGTAATGCCCATCTGACC